>WBNO01021858.1:0-61944 GCA_013400575.1 Peucedramus taeniatus
TTTCTTTTTTAAGGTGGTATTCAAATATTGTACAAAACTGAAGTATTTACAAAGAGATTATGAAACAAGTTGACCAACTGCAAGATCTTGCCCATAAATGCTATAGCTATCCAAGCACTTTAAAGGGAATCTATATTAAATGCTAGTTGTGCTATGAAATTTCATAGAAAAAAAGCCGAACAACAAAGCTGCAGCAAACATAACATCAGTTCTAAGTATTGAAATATGACAAATATCATACCTGCTTTAAAGAAAGGATTACGTAGATTTGCAGAACAGTATTACTCATAAACCTCACAAATGTACATGGCAAATTAATGAAAATCTTAAATTATGAATGTTGATAGTGGACATGTAGTAGCAGGATAAATGGCACAAGGCTTAACAGCATGTTTATTAAAGAGAGTCATGCCTATCATATTTTTGGGTTTCTTTGAAGAAGTCAATAAACATGGATAAATTGAATGCTGTTGGCAGGGTATCTGCAAAGTCTGTCTACAAAAAATTCTCCAGGAAATTTTGAAGGAATATATGATGTGATATAATATGATATTATTATATGGAGACAAAAATATAATTACTTGAGTAGATCAATAATTGGCTAGAAGCTTCGACTCAGAGGTGAGGAGTGAAAATATATTTTTTAAAATGAAAGAAGGTCTTTGCTTGGACACACGATTTTCAACAGATTTGGAAGTAATCTTAAAATTGGTGTGAATAATGAGGTGATAAAATTTGTTGGTAGTTCAATACGGTAAGAAGGAAAATCCCACTGTGAAGGATTACAGGAGTTACTGCATAATCATGTGGTGTATAAAATCCAGATCAGATTTACTGCTAAATGATACAGTTGGGAAAACTTCACATAAAGCAAATGGGCACTGGCCTGACCTTTGTCCTCAGGAGTGAAATCTTTATGTTATAACAGATTGTTCCACAAAAATGCCACCTCTGTGCTCAGTAGTGGGCAAAGTACAAATGAAGTGCTAAGTACAAATCATGAAAGGGAAAAAACCCGAACCAGAATACATTGCTATCCCACTGTTTAAACAAATAAATATTCATAAATATCTAAAGAATCAAAAGTGTCACAATGTTCTGGTTTTGGCTAGGGTAGAGGTAATTTTCTTTACAGTAGATAATAGGAGGCTGTATCTTGGGTTTTTGCTGGAAACAGTGTTTATAGCACAGGGGTGTTCTAACTATTGCTGAGCAGTGCTTGTAGTGTCAAGGCCTTTTCTGCTCCTCACAGCACCTCCAGTGAGCAGGCTGGGGTTGCACAAGTTGATAGGAGACACAGTCAGGACAACTGACCCCAACTGATCAAAGGGATATTTCAGACTGTATGCATCATTCTCATCATAGAGAGATGAGGAAAGAAGGAAGAGGGTGAATGTTTGAAGCAATGTCATTTGTCTTCTCAAGTCATGTGTGATGGAGACCTGTGACGCTTCCCTGTCCACATCGGAACCTATGCCTGTCCATGGAAGCAATGAAGGGATTCCTAGTTTGCTTTCCTTGTGTGCACAGCTTTCAGTTTCCCTATTAAACTTCCTTTATCTCAACTCATGAATTTTCTCACTTTTCCTATTCTCTCCCCCATTCCAACATGAAGGGAGTGAGAGACCAGATGTTAGCTGAGCTCCAGTCAGGACACATGAGTATCAGGAAAGGGTGACTATGTGTGAATCTAGTATCTCCCACATTACAACATGGAAAATTCTAATTAAACTAGTAGGAGGCAGGCTAGAAACCAAAGGGCATTCCTCTATGGAGTCAGGTAGCGTAACTGTTTGCTATGGCATATTGTTGATTAAGACAACTTACAGAGATTGAAGAGGAGACTGAGCAGTTTCATGGAACAATCATCCATCAAAAGTTACAAAACTTGCTCCTGGCCCTAATATGCAACTTGTTGAAGGATAGGAGTAAATTCAGGAAATGCTTTCCCCACTTATCTGCTGTAGCTTTTACTGGAGGCAGATGACCCTGTTCATCCAGTGCAGCTGTTCTTAAGGAGATTTTTGTGGGGTTTTTCATTCCTTCATCAGCCATGGGGAACATTTTTTTCCTGCGCTTAGTTTTAAATAAGTCAGATGTGGCACAAGGCTTCATACTCTTTTTCTAGCTAAACAAAGCTATGATTTAATATTTTCTTTAAAAGATAATACTTTTAAATACGAACTTCAAAATATCCAGAAACTGCAGGAAATGTATTGTGCTTTATGTGCATATCTCTTCGTAACTCTTGTGAGCAGAAGTATGTGAATTTACAAGGCTGTGAAGTGACCAGAAGCTATGCTTCCATGGTAATACAGCGATGAGGTGAAATTCTGTATCCAATCTTTCAGTAGCAAAATCTCAAAAAATATTCAAATGGACCTTACATATTCCGGAAAAATACCATCTAGGCATATACTCTATGATCCATAATTAATACAGCTATGCCTATGCCACTGTCACCCATGGTAGGTAATGATCTTGCTCATAAATTCTAGAGTTAGTGAATTTGTGAGATAGTGAATTCATGAATCAATGTAGTAGTGAGTTAGAAACTTTACCAAATTAGACCAGTCTGTTAAAAGGAGATTGCTTCCTCACGCTATTACAGTCAACACACATTTTATGTAAAGAAGGACCTGGGAGTCTTGGTGTATGGTAAGTTGATCATCACTGTGCCCTTGTGCCCAGGAGACCCAATGGTATCCTGGGGTGCATCAGGAAGAGTGTGGCCAGCAGGTCAAGGGAAGTGATTCTGACCCGCTACTCAGCCCTGGCAGTGTCATATCTGGAGTATTGTGTTCTATCCCAGTCCCCACAGTTCAAGAAAGAGAAGGAGTTACTGTAGAATGTGGATAATCTGGGGTCTGGAGCATCTCTCTTATGAGGAGAGACTGAGGGAGCTGGGTATATTTGGTCTAGAGAAGACCAGACTGAGAGGGCACCTCATCAATACATATAAATATCTCAAAGATGTTTGTTAAGAGGAGGGTGCCAGACTATTTTTAGTGGTGCCCAGAGACAGGATAAGGAGCAATGGCCGAAAGAAAATCACAAGAAGTTTCACCTCAACAGCAGGAATAACTTTCATTGAAGGTGGTGGAGCACTGGAATGGTCAGCTCAGGGAGATCAAGGAGTCTTCCTCTCTGAAGAGATTCAAACTCCAAGTTCCTGCTCCAGGTAACCCTGCCTTGGCAGAGGAGTTGAACTAATGCTCTCCAGAGGTCCCTTCTAACCTTAACCATTCTGTGATTCTGTGATTATATGTCTTTTTTTCACTTTATATAGACAAGTAAAAATCTTAAGCAGAAATTAAAGTAGAAATAGGTGTAAATGAAAGGGGAAAAAACCCATAATTTCTGAAAGAGTACTGCAAAATGAAGAATTAGTGAAAGCCTGGGATATTATTTTTTTTCACATATCATATAAGTGAAAGCAAATAAATTCAAGAATGTTTTCAAAAATGTCTAACACAGCTGTTGCCACCATCTTGTAGGGAGATACTAGTTTAAGGAAAGAATACAGAAAACACAGACAAAAAACTATATAGGGACAGATTTGTACTGTAAAAGCTGAAGTAGCAGAGTTCATGTTAGTAAAGCTATATTCTATATGCTATAAAGTGAATTAGAATATATTTTTCAGAGAGCCTGTGTGGGCAGAGGACAGACTGACTGTTCTTACAGGGCTAATTCATCTTTAAATTTTTTCATTTTATGATTAATGGTCATTGATCTGACTGCACACACACTGTTCTTTTCATATCAATGTATTAAACTACAACAATTGGATTACTGTCAACTGCTGGAATTCTGTTCTGTGGATCACCTTTCCTTGCATTTTTCTTGCTTGTATACTGCACATTTTTTTCTTTGTAGAGTTTTTTCCTTTCTTTTTTTAAACTTGTTGAGAAATATTTAAGTGACATTTTTTCTGCTAGGGCCAAAGTGTTTAAGATAATGTTTGTTCCGAAATTATATTAATAAACATTCTTTCTGTCCGTATTTCAGGGTATAATAATCATAAAGTACATGAACCTACGCAAACATACACTTCACATGTGACCTATCTTTCTGATAACACTTTATTTTAGAAGTCTTCTCATTATGTAGTATGCTATAAGGATTGCTGGAAGGCTTGAAATAAAATTCTGACAAAATCCTGGCAGCACAAGTCACTGCATTAAACTTCCTTATTCAAAGGACACATGCATACAATAAAAGATACACATGAGGGTCATAAGATAAGATAAGAAACCTACCTTGGTCTTTGGAGTTACCATAAGAGGATTTGCAATGATATTCGTAATCTTCAGCTGATATAAAATATCAGATTATTTGTATCAATTAGCAATTAACCTGGACAGTTCTTGAAAGGAGTCATTCTAAAGACATTAAGACAGAAAAATGAACATTTCTTTTATCCTTAGTAATGGTCTTCCTATGCAGTGTTTTGGGACTGTGAAGTAGAGACAGCTGACATCAGTGCTTTTCTTTTTATATTTTAGGCAATAGATTGTAGGTGCATTTTCCATTTAGAAGCCCCTTTCTATGTATAATATTTCCACTTATATTAGTATCTTCAAGTATCATATTGGTATTACTGAAGTGATAGTCCTGAGTTTGATCTGAGAATGATGTTTGCCAAGTCATAATCATAGCAATCACAGTGGATGAGCTTAATATAAACACCTCTTGTGAACCTGGGAAGTCCTATAGAAACACAAAAGACACGGGACAGAATTAAGAACAACTCCTTCTAAAAACAGGGACTGCTAAGAGGAACAGGTTTTTTTAATTGCAGCCATCTTTTGAATAATTTTCTAGGGAAGACAGGGCTTACAGATGTCAAGACAATTCCACGCTGTCCTGTGTGTGGACTTTTGGTTTGGATTGCCAGGATGCAACACTAACTATCAGCAGTATTATTGGCAGATTTATCACTATACATTCTGATCCCTTTCCAACATCTGAAAAAAAAAAAAAAACAAGCTGTGTGCACACCTTTTAGGAAGTTATGTGTTTCTTTTTATTGTGCAAATGCACCTGTTGTTTTGCAAACATGCTTCCAAATAAATGCACCTGTTGTTTGTAAACATACTTCCAAATAAATCTTATGATAACTCAAGCATCTAAAAATACCTGTATCCAAGATCAGCCACAAATATCTATACTTGGATTTATATAAGCATTTACGCATGTATCTATTTTTTTTTTTTTCAAGGCAATCAACATGAGTACTTTTTAACTTGTTTCTTGTTACTAATATACCCCAACCTTTATATCACTAGAGATTTATATTCAGTAGAGTATCTGAGGCAGTTGGCTACTCTTCCTAAATGAAGTCATGTACTTATTACAGCAATATTCAGTTTCCTGGCCTGCGTGCTCTTGGCACACATTCTTTCTGTCATAAGAAATTGTTTAAGTCTTCCATGGAGACACAAAACTCTCTTCGAAAAAACAAAGATCCTCTTCTATTATATGAGGCAATTTTGCCAGTTATTCTTTTAATCTCCATTATTAATTTGAAAAAGTAACACCAGACTCATCTAATTGGATCCTAGCTTACACAACCATTTCCTCTTCTGTGCCTGGGTACAAATAGTCTTCTTCCTTTTACTCAGTAGCTTTCTCTATTGTTTATTCTCTGATTTGCAAAGAGAAGTCTTTATGAAAATTGACTGGCACCATGAATTTTATTGGCTTCTTGTTTGCTGAAAAGTTTCCTGAGGTGACAATGGTTTTCTTTCTCTAGGTGAATAAATTCACTCATTTCTGGTGTTAAGGACTTGGTGAATTGCTTCTACGAAGTGTTCAAAACAGTATCAAAATAGGTTTTCAATAACATTTTGATGCTACGTTTCATGGAAACTATAATGTGTCAAAATGCCTGTATCTTTACTTAAATAATGCTACTTTTTTCACCTTTTAGAAATAAGCAAATTATGAAGAAAGTTATTCCTATCAGTGCCTGAAGTAAGTAAGAAGAAAGATTTGATAGCAGTTAAAGACAAAATGGGTAAAAGGAAGTGAAAAGAAAATATTAGGTAGAGGGAATAATGCTATTTTAACTGAGAAGTGACAAAGAAGGAAATAAGTCCTGAACAGCACCAAAATTTAGACAGGAAATCTTAAAACTCTAACCCTGTTCTGGGAAGTGTCACATACTGGTGCAAATCAGTGAAGACGTGCTATTAGCATCTTGGCCAGCAATAATAATTCAGGGAGACCTAACATCTAATTCTCTAGAAGCAAAACTCTCTACTTTCTGCTTTCCATTTGGTAACCTCAAAGCGGCAGAGGGGGAAGGATAAGGTAGTATTAGTGATGGGAGAAAGAGGATTCTATGTCAGGTGCTTGCAGGTAAATCCTATTGACCTATCTGTCCTTTGTGCTATTGGGTAAGGCAGCCATACATTCTCTGAGGATTCCTTTATGACAGCTATTGCCTTAAGGCAAGATAAAGTCTTTTTCCCACTGCAGTAGCACTAAAGGGAATTACAAAAACTCAAGAAAAAGGCTTGTTGGTTTCAGTAATAACAGACAGTTTTATCATGTTCTTAGATTGGGATTTCAAATACACTGAAATTCAGTCCTCATGGGAGGTAAAAATAACAATTTTTACAGATTGTATAGGACCCTCCTCCTTGTTAATGAAGTTCTCCTTTCTTATTTAGTGCTCAGTTTTGTTCTACAGTAGCTTCATAAGAACAAATATAAGTGTTGCTTGTGTCAGTTACCAAAAAATGTCATATTCCTCAGGGTAGTAGGGGAATGCCTTAAAACAAGTTATGATTGACTGTCTTCTTTTGAAATTTTTCTTGTATTCTTCCTATTAAAAAAACTAATTCCTTCTATATTTTTTAGAGTGTAAATGATAGTAGAAAATTGACAACAACTTTTTTTTTATAATTTTGTCTACTAGATTGAGATAGAAACAATAGCTATATAAGAACATAGAAATCAGTGTATTTTAGTATCTTTATTTGGTGACTCATTGTACTATATACCCACAGTCTGAATTTAAGGAAAATGGGCATTGAACTTGAAAATTCCTGAGCGTCTCTCAGCAACGGTCAATGAAACTCATTCCATTTAACTTCATGAGAAAAATGGTTGTTCTCAAGTCAAGCATTTCGTGTGCCTAAAGAACTTGACAGCAAATGACAGTTCATAAGTTCTTCTCTTACATTTTTGTGTTCTGAAGTGTCTTAAATAAAACTGGAATGGCATATCTCTACAGCAAAGATGGAATTACCTTTATTCCAAAAAAAATTCAAAAGCATAAACTTCCAGAAAGTCTATGCTTTTTTCATAAGGCTTTCGTATAAAATGAAACTCTACCAAAAAAGTCTAATATGGATTTCAGAGACATTGAGTGTCATGACTAAATCCTCAAGTGAAAAATGAAAGAAAGATTATATGGTGGATGGTATTTTAAATGCATGAATGACAAAATATGTTAGAAAAAAACAAAATTGGTATTTATGTCAGAGATGTAATACACTATTCTAACAACAAAAGTCCAGGAGTTCAGTGCTACAGTCAAGTCTGACTTGACTGAAATCATCATCATTCTCTTTCTGTATAAATAACTCTTTTAATAGTATAGCTTCAGGTTTTCAAAATATTTTCTGGCTAAATCCGTTGGTACAGTCACCATAACTGGCCTTACCAAATCAGGAATAGTAGTATTATTGTGGCAGCTTATCATTTGAATAAAAATTAGTACAACATTTTTATTGGTCTGCTGTTACCAAGATGGGAAAAAGAAATGTATGCTCATTAATCCACATCTCACAATTCTTCAAATGTGTTTTCTCTACTCACCCTTTATTTTCATGTAGACCAAACAACTTCAGTTTTCATTGTTTGACTGCATAACAATTTCAGCAAAACAAGTGGAGAAGTAGCTTTTGAAGAAACATATAAGACCAAATGTATAATATTAATTGCCAACTCATTTTTAGATGAGATAACATTAAAAAAATTGTAAGGTCAAAGAAATTATAGCTCTAGATTAATTAAACTGAATTTCTGAGTGAAGATATAATGTATGTTCTATTGGAAAAAGGAATCTATTATTCTGGTATAAGCATCCCTATTAGTTAATAAATGCAAATACTGCATTGCCAGAGGAACACTTTTTGTAGTTATTGGACCTGAACAAAGATTAAATTAACTGTGACCACAGTGCCTGAAGATATACACGCATTTTCCAAAGTAGCAAGCATTTCAAACTGCCTTTCTCCCATCATGCAGGTATAGGCTGTATGAATCCACACGTGTAGGCAACTGATTCTAGGTTTAAAAGTTATCTGCTGCATCCAGAATTTTACAATTTCAGTTCTGAAAATTTGCTTGCAAATACTTGCTGTTTCCTTTCCCCCGTGATGTTTTTAACACTATCATACTACATGTATGTAAATGGAATATTTTACGGAGGGAGTCCTCACAGTTTATGATTCATAGTACTTCTATAAACTGATGTCTCAGGAGATAACTTCATTATTAGGAGTTAAGGCATTTTCAGGCTTCAGATTATAGGCTTTTCAGATGGATAATAGAAAATTATTGGTCCATATTTTATTGTGTCTGAATGACTTTACTTTTTGGTACAAAATCTCATTAGAAATCAATAAAAGTATTTCCATTTTTCAGAATGGCACAAAGGTAGAATAAGGAATATTCAACTGCATTTAAGTCTATGAAAGTACAGATTGAAAATGTGGCAACAAGAAGAATAATTTTTTTTGTGTGTGTGAGACTGTTCTCAAGAAACTGGTGATACTATCAAATATTCCTGAACTTGCAAAGCAACTTCGCTTAGCCCCAAAAACTACCAAGGCTACTTGTGCAGATAAGTAACAACAAAAATCAAGGGCAAAGAAAATTATGGGGAGAGCAAAAAATTCACCATTCGGAGCTGACTCTGCATGCCAAACAAATGAAACTGAAAATCTTTGGGATATTTTAACTCAGGTGTGGGCATTGACACAACTATTCTTATGTAAATAAGCATAATAAAAAATTAAACAGGTCTCCTATTCTCAGAAGATTGATTTAAAACCAAAAATGTTTTTCCTTTTCAAAGAGTGCAAACACATGCCTGAAAAATAAAAAACAATAAATTCCACAAAATATAACCAGTATTTGTTAGTCATTATGATTGTTAAATTGTTCATTAAATAAAATTGCACTTTTTATATTTTGTATTCATCCTGCTGTTTTAAAAGAATTTATACTCACATCTTTCTAGATTTAAAGGAAATTAAAGGATAATAACTTTTTTTCTGAAGTGAACTTGATTATGCAAACCACCCAGATAAACATGAATGCTTTTTTACTTTTTTTTTGATGCTTTTAAAATTATTTTCCAAAGAAAAGAAGTGTCTGAAAAGATGCCTGCATTGACTTTGTCAGAAATATCTCATAAAATGTCTGTTTGAAGTTTCAGTGAAGCATTTTTTTAAAGGAAAATTATGATTAAAGTGATTTCTGCCAAGGTTACCATATTCCTGATGATCAAAAAGAAAGCAGATGTCACAACATACAGAGGGGGCGAGCGGAGGAGAAAAAGGGGATGCAGAGCAACGTGGCTGCTTATGAGTGAGCAATGGAAAGCTCAAGACATCTGTGGCTGGGGACCACACCTTGGCCATGCATGAGCAGACACAGGGATGGCTATGAGAGAGAGAGGAGAACGAGCTGCTGGAGCTGTGGCATCCAGGCTCAGCTCTGCATCTGCTGACTGCAAACCCTAATATTTCTACACTCATATGCTTTTCAGTTCTCTCTGTCTATGGCTGGAGGAGGTATAATGCTCAAAGCATGCAGGTAGAACATGTTTGCCTAAAAACCCCCAAAGTCCTGGGCAAGAGCTGAAGCAGCAGAAAGCATTCAACAAAGAAATATCAGTTTACGAAGCCTCAGTATATGGAAGCCTAAATTCCAGACCAGATTTAATCCAGTTTTTGACCCTCTGAGAAGAAAAATAATTTTATATCTTGGGGTATTTTGCAAAACCCCTTGTAGAGCCTTCAGCTGTTTTCAAAAGTAGTTTTCACTCCTTGCCTGCTCATTTGTAGAGAAGAGATTGGTTTAGTGGCACAGCTAACAATGTAGGACACTGCCTTTGCTTCAAGGCATAGCTACACAGTGCTCAGCTCTGCCCCATAAAAGAAGATTAATGTTCTGATGGGTTTAGAAGCTGAGAGTTGCTTACAGAGTGTATAGGGGGAAAACTTTGATTTTTGTTTCAAAATTATGAAGCAATTTATGTTTATCTTGAAGCTATAGCACTTCTATTTTAGCAAATTCCAGGGATCTTAGGCTTTGCAATAGAAAGAAGCTTGAGCTTTCAGTTTGATGATAAGAGTTTAAAGTTATGATCAATGAGTAAGATTAAAAAAATCTTTTACACAAAATGTTTAAAAGCAGGGGAGCTCTTTACACGAATGTTTGTAATGAAAGAGTTCATCTCTCTAAGTGAAACTTAATTTGCACTTACTAGCACTCAGATATTATAGCAAGATGTTTATTAGAGAAAAACTTAAAGCAGATGGAGCTAAATTAAGCCAACAGTTTCCCTTTAAAATATAGTTTTATTTTTTTTTCTATGATGTCTTTACTCTTATGAGTATGCACAGGAGTAAAGGCTTACAAATGTGTGTTCCTCAGCCTGCTTGAACCAAATACACATAATGTCTCTGTGATGCTTCTGTAATGTAAACACCTTAGATGAAGCATGCACAAACAAAACTGATGAAAGTCAGAAAGCCAGCTAGAAAATGATCTGACAGAAAAAAATAATCTGCTCCATGCTGTTAAACTTTAAATTCTGAAGCCTGCTTTAACTCATCCTCTCTTCACAGGTGCTCAAAGTACATAGTGCTTAGAGAGCGCACAGAGGAGAGATGTCTCCCAAAGGTAGCTCCCCTCGATGTTACATCCCATGTGTGCTGAGCACTGCTGGTGAGGAGACCACCTATTTTTTATANCCTATTGAGTGGAATTCAGCCAGCAAGAACAACCTTGCGGAAGATTTTCCCAAAGTCTTCAGCGCAACTTAATGATGTGCAGGGCTGCTGCACCTCCTGCGCCTTCAGACAGGTGATGACAGTTCAAGGGTGGAGAGGAAGATATAGGTCTGGGTCAAAGCCTCTGGCACTGATGGGATTCCTGCTGTTGACTGCTGTGTATTTGAGATCAGGACTTATATACCACACTAGCAAAACTCTCCCACAGCTTGCCCCTTATGTGAAAACCACCATACTAGGCCAGGGTAAAGGTCTTCTGCTTCTTTCTGCAGCTTGTGATAAATGATTAGGAGTATGGGAAGTGGTGAATACTTCCCTCCTGGCTCCAGGTATCTGGTTGATGGTGGTCTTGAGACTTCCCACTCCAGAGGGCAGTTCAGTTCAGTACTCCTGAGACAGCAGCCATAGTATCATGTTTAATACATGGGCAGTTCTTCAATGAATTTGCTTAATAATTTCTGAACTCTTCATACCTACTTCACAATGAATTCCAAAGACCGATTATACATATGTGCAGAACAGTTTCACATAAGGGCTTTTTGCTGATTCTACAGCAGCTGTACAATCAACTCTGATGAAAAATGGAGAATAAATTATATTTGTTAATTTTTTTCAAGACATCCAGCTTCCTATATGTTGTGTATATGTTACATTCTTCATGTTTTATCTAAACTAAGAACAGGGAATATTTTATTTTTGTCAAGTAGAAACTTCTCATATATCTGATCTGTTCTGTTAGTTTGCACCACTTCTGGATCTTCTACATGACTTTGAGAGGAAGATGGCTAAAGCTATAGCCAATATCCAAGAGTCAGATCCAACAAAGATTGAAATTACAACATAACAAAATATTTTGTTTTCTTTTTTTAAAATTAATTTTCCACTAATCCAAAATATCTTGCTTGAGTTTTTGACTGCTTCTGAATAATGAGCTGATATTTTCATGGATCCATCCATAATGACACAAAGATTTCTTTCCTGAATGAATGACATGTTAATAGCTATTTCAAGCTTATCACTGTATATGTGTAATTGTGAATGTTCTTCCCTTCATGAGCATTACTTTTTATTTATCAATGCTGGGTCTTGACTGTAATTTTTATCACTCAGTTATTCACTCTGATTCCTCTGAGCATCTCCATAGTCAGTTCTAATTTTGTACTCTAAATATGCTATTGTTGCCTCCCTATTTCCCCTTTTCACACAAGATTTATTAGTAGTTTGAGTAGTACTGTGCACAGCATAGGTACCTGAAGAGCTCTGTGGGAAATCTCTACTGTAAACTACTTATATTTCTTTGTATGTTTGATTTTTTATTTTTCTCTCTTTCTCCCTGAAGACCTTGCGTTACAACTCTGAGACAGCTACCATGCTCTGGCAATGATGATCTAATCTCTTTAAGAACTTTTAAGATAGCTTAGAAAAATTTATTGGAAACCTAAGCATCATCCCAATAAATCCTATCCAAAAGATGTCATAAATCCTCAATAGATTTTGATTCAAGACTTTCTGCAGTGAAGTCACTGCTGAATCTTCCTCAGAATGTCCCATATCAAGGTACATAGTTCTATTCTTATATGACTTCTACCAGCTTGTTCAGTACAGAAATCAATGGTTTTGGTCTATAGACCTTTTTATTATCATATGTAATCTAGTCCCCTTCAAATAATGCTTTATTCATGGCAAACCATAATCTGATATTTGAGTTCTTTATTTGAGTTTTTTTAGACTTTGGGGATTAATACTATGTCATTTCTGATTGTTTTGGGATGGATTTTTGGTTAGTTTTTGGTTTGTGGGGTTTTTTTCTGTTTTGTTCTGAAATCATTCTAGTGACACTTCCCTATAAGGTATTTGATCAAAATTCTGCCTTGTAAATTAGGATAAGTAATGAAGATCTTAAGCTCTGCTGCTGTGAATCCTAGTATGAAAAACTCATGTAGCTTTTCTGACCTAAACCTCCATGAATTTATATGAATCATCCCACAATTTCAGAATATCACACTGTAGATATAATTATAAAATATTTGGCTTTAAAGTTAAACTTCTAAAGTACAAATTCATTGACAATGCATTTAGAATCCACAAAAAAAAAAAAAGTTGAATTAAATACATTTGTACCTTTTGTTTGCTATTTGCTTGTAAGATGCAACTTCAGGTTAAAACATTTGCAGAGCTCCTTTGGTATTCTGGAAGTATGGCTGAGGCATGAGATCTCTTTTGCATTCCTGTAACAGTTTGAAAGTTATCCAGGCAATGTTGTTCATAAAATACAGGGCAGCTTTAGTGTATGATTTGCAGAAGTCTCCACCCTACCTCTTGCATAATAAATACTTGTGACACTAAATTCCTCCTGCCTCTCTTTGTTTCGGTCTGTCAACACATCTGTTGATGCTCTGCTTCTTAGAAATTAACTTATCAAGAATGTTATTTCATATTTAAATGACCTGCATACTAGCTCCCTGCAAGAAAGGTATATAACCAACAACTAATGGTGTCACAAATATTTGATTGCTATATCTACCTTGACAGGACCAAGTATTACCATTCCTTTTGAAACAGAAATTACAAATCTGATCAAAGTACTATTATTAATGCTATTCTTAACCCACATAACAACTCTCCAACCTTTATATAAGAAAAAAAAAAGATAAATTCCTTCTTCTTAGAGGGAGCAACAAAGACAATCCAGATCCACTTTGTGCTGACTTTCCCATTACACTCTTCTTTGGATTTCACCTTTGCTTTTTACTCAATTGCAACATTATTTTGTCTTTCTAATGGCTCTGAACTGCCTGTAACTTTCACCTAGCAGAAACAGCACTAGTCCATTGGGACTCATTCTCTTATATTCCCTTGTGGCCCTAGTCGATGTTTAAATAAAATTGCAGAATTAAATGTCTTCTATATTTACCTGATTAACCTTACATGAAAATAAAACTGAAACCAAAAACAGACAAAAAACCTCCAAACAAAAAACCTAACATCCCCACCCCTCCAAACCAACCAACCAAACTCCCAAAGGTACCAAAGAACATGATATATATGGTTGCACAACAAATGCCTGGCACAGCCCATCAACCCAAATTTTCTAATCCTGCTTGTTGTTAATACTCAGATTTTCTCTGGAGTGTGGGTTATGGGGGGTCTTGCTTGCCTCCTTTTATTGAATTTTAAGTCAAAGAGAGGGTCACTGCAGGTGTTATTATATGAAAGAATATAGTCTGAAAAATAAACATCTAACTTTCAAAGCTGTAGTAATTTTTTTTTTCTGAGTAATTCAAATAATAACTTTTCCTTGGGGAATTACTACTTTTTTTGTGAACAAAATTATGACATATTTGAGGTCTTGGCTTTGAGTTCTAGAGATTTTAAATTAAATCCCTGTTTTGATACAAATTTTGTTATAATTCTGAAATGATGTTTTATCTCTTGATATGACTCAGATTTATACATTTTCATATTAGTTATTCTTGCTGCTACTCAGAGCATTATGAGAAGATAATTTTAATACTCAGTATTTTGCCAGCAGCACAGCCAGGTCTTCCTTTTCTCTAAGTATTTAACAATAGTATATTTTTGACAGTTGTTGCAACATCATTATTCATAGCGAGAAACAAAAAAATCACCATGAAAGAAGAATGTATTGTTATGTGATTCATACAAAACAGTGAAATTATTCTGAAGAAAACATCAAAATGACGACATTTAGTATTGCTTAAGAGGAAAAAAAAATCCTAGTGTATTTTTCCCTTCTATTTTCTCACAAAAAATATTTTCTATATTACATAAAAAGCAGCAATCACTTGTCAGTCTTAAACACATTTTTCATACCCTAGTCATCCTTTTCTCCTTTAAAAGTCCATGTATTTTTCATTCTACTACTCTGATCCAGTTCGCTGTTAGCATATGTGTCCCAGAGGAGTTTGTAACCTACACTCTTGCTTTGGCCTTCTTCTGCAAATTCCACTTGCTATATGCTGCACTCTCCATAATTTAGCCCGATTTACACTGCTATGGGCAAAAAGCCCAAATGTTTCTGTTTAAAATAAGAGGAAGAATAAGCCTCAATGATTAAAGACTTAAAATATGCACAATATCCCTTTGTGTGATGGCAGAATAATGGCACATTGCCTTATTTAATTTCTGGGGTTTTTTAAATCTGAATTGTATCAGCAAATGATAACTACTGCATCGATGCTGCCTTGTCTACTTTTTTAAATTACATAATTCACTCACAGAGGGGGAGATGAGGAGAAGCTATGATTATTAAGCTGCACGCACAATGCTGCTATTTCCTGATATCTCCTGATGGTTCCTGCTCTACTACAGGTTGTCTGGAACAAGTTATGAGAAAAGCAATATAAACAAGTAGAAATGTAAGAGAGATAATGCAACTATTTTGAAGCAAAATACTTAGCATAGCCTCTGTCCTCTGCTGTTCCTCTTAGTCACATGGCTTCAGTAAAGTCTTTGAAATTAGCTGTTCTCTAAGTGACATCCGTTTAGGGATTAGTTAGTCATGTAAGGATCAGTGTTTAAGTATGGGCTTGTTCCCTCTTCAACCCATCTGTCATTTTTTCTGAGATAATACATTAATTTCCATAGCAACAGCCTGTAATGTTACCAATAGGATTATTACGACTTTGCTGCATGATCAAGCAAAGGAAGCTGGACTGGTCTGGAATAAACTGCTATCCAAGCCCAGGAAGCCTGAATAATAGGAAAGCTGTTATAAAAGCATAGTTAAGCCTCCTTTGCTATCTGTCACATTAAAATAACTAGAAAAAATAAGTTAAATGTGGTGTGAATTGTCACCACATATAAACATTAGCTATGTCCTCTTGATTTGGCTTATTCCAGGTTTTGCTGAAGTCCAAGAGATGCTGAGTCCTGGCCTAAATCCATTGCTGCTTTTTAAATAATTAAAAAATACAATCTGGAATCCCAACATTAGCACATTGTGCAACATCCTAAATATCATTAATTTTTACAACATAACAGAAAAATAAGAGGAAATTCATTCCAACACTATATGAAGTGAAGCACATGCATTAACAGTATATTTAAACTTGCTGATATTTTAACAGAATTAGAATTCCATGTTAACAGTGTCTTTGACAGATTTGACAGAGGCACTCCAATCAAAAACAGATACATTTTGCAGAATCACTGTTTTTACTGTGCTCTGCATGCTTGTTTTTTTTGTGACCAATTTCTAGATAGACAATATGGGCCAAAACAATCAATAATGATTAAAAAAACCCAAAACAAACCCAAAAATTAATTAGAACACTGTTGATTGTCACATTATATAATTATTAACACTTATATAGTTTTCAAAGAATTCTGTCTCTTACCAGTTCAAGACTTCTATACGTCCACATGCCATCTAGAGTGAAAAAAAATCATCCTATTAGACTGATAAACGTAAAATTAACAGCTATGGCAGTGGAATTATCTAGTTATATGAGTTTTAGTGTAAAAACTGCACATGGAGAAAAAACATATGAAGCTAAATAGTCATATTTTTTAAGCTAATGCTCTAAGGCATATTAAACCTTACTGCTGGAAAAGTTACTTAGGGAAGTCTAGAAAGCACTCTACATCCTTCAATAAAGCACTCTGGGTTAGGTGACCCAGATTTGCAGGGAAAAATGAGATGTTGGGACCCTCTTAGAATTCAAGAGGATCGTCTAGAAGTCTTAAGCGAAAAAAGGGGAAATGCTTTTTACTGATAGGATTTGGATGAAGTACTTTGGTCTAGTAAATTGCATATACTGGCTTAATTGCTGAGTTCCCCAAAGGATTTAATACTGCCATCCTAACTCATTTATTGAAGTCAGCCCATTAGTGGCAGGGCATTTAGTGAGCTTATAATCACTCTAGGAATTACTGGGCTTGGATCAACAATAAACAAATTTCACGAATTTCAGATTAAATTAATAGCAGTCAGGGTCTTTCTTCTGCTTTTTTTTTTTTTTTTCTTTTTTTAAATCACAACAGTAGAGGGATTATTTATATGTTTTCTTATAGAACAAAATCTATTTTTTAATGTATTACCATATTTTACTGTACACAGGATTTTTGTCAGGCAGTGTGCAAGAATTTAATCAATTTAGTCTTTCCATGAGTACATGCATGCATATATCCATTTCAACATCCTCCTTATCTGAGGAAGAATAACTTAGGCACTGGTAAGCATGGGGGACAACCAGCTGGAAATCACTGGGCAGAGAGACACTTGAGGCTGCTATTAGATTCTAAACTAGCATTAACAAGCAATGCATGCTTGTAGCACAGAAAACCAACCACATCCCAATCTGCACAGGGAGGAGTGTTGTCAGCAGGCCAAGGGATATGTTCCTTCCCCTCTACACACCCCTGGCGATACACATCTGGAATACTGGGCCTGGGCTCCCCAGTGCAAGAGAGATATGAACTTACTGGAAATTCTCTTTGACATTCAGCCAAGCAGTTGATGGACAGGTAGAACTTATTAAATGTCTTTTTTTTTCCAAAGAAGGCCCATATTCCTGCACTGGAGATTGGTGCTGGTTTTCTATTCAACTGTTCAGACACAATAATAAGACAGCTATAATTGTATCTAAAAGTTTTTTATTCCACCATGTTTGGAAGTTTGCTGCCTATGATTGACCTGAACAGTTTTTATTTCTGCTATATTTGTAATTTTCTCTCTCAAGCTTTCACCTCTCGTGTATACCAAATGTCATTTGAAATCTTCATGTGCTCAGGCTATTGCTGAGGAGGCATAAATCTCTAGGAAGAGATAAGTGGGTGAAAACCCCAAGTTGTAAGATCTCATTAAATATCATTAAAAAGAAACAAATTTTATTTTATAAACTTAACAGTTGTTAAACTGATTATGATTTATCTATTTTATAAAGTACCTTTCTTTTTTTTTTTTTTTTTTTTTTTCACCTGTAGCTAAAGAAATGCCTGAATTTCTGTATCTGGTAGAACCAACTAGCAATCTTGCAACACTTTTCTTAAGTAGGAAACAACCTACCACTTAACTTTACACCTAAAATTAGTATAAGTAAAAGTTCTGTTCTCCTATACTGAGTTAAAATGGCAGCAAGACAGGCACCGGCATTATTTAACATTCAGTCTTAAACATAGGTACACTCTATGTTGACTACTATGAATGGGAAAGAGTAGGGCTACTATTATTGTTGTTGATTTTCATAAGTAAATGCAGAATCCTGAGATACAGAGAACAAAACTCAAGATATGGGCACATTAAGATTGCATACAATGGCAAAACAATCCCTTCTCTCCTGTCTTCAGTGCCTGCTATAATGAAGACCAACATATTTGTTGTCAAAACTGTTAGAAACACTGACTGAAAGACTGTATCTATTCTGAAGCTGTATGTACCAGTAATACCCCTGATTCAGGGGATTCCATGAGATTGGCACCTGCACAAACTTCCTTATGCTGTCTGTAATGGTGCTACCCAGTGGGGACCTGGAAATTAAAAGAAACATCCAAAACTAGAAGACCATCAGCTTACTTGTACTGGCTACTGTCCCTTTTTCTGCACCTGACATGACCTGCTGTTAGAAAAGGGTTTCACCTGGATCACAGCACTGGCTGTTCTCAAGCTTTCAGGTACTTTTTTGAGAGAGAAGATTTTCCATGTAAATCATACCTGCATCCTAATTAACATTTATGTAACTTAAAGTTCCATACCCATGTGAACATTGCCTTGAAATCATTGGTGATGGGATGTGTAGTCTGGCAAAAACCAAAACCAACCAACCAACTAACCAACCAAAATTAGTTGTATGGTTAATTAAGTTTTTTTACGTAGTCATTAGACGACTTAATCACTTAGATTGGCAAAACGGAAACAGGAATAAGAGCAAATTCTTGGTCCTAGATATAGGAGGTATTCCACTTTTGTCCTTATAAAATTTGTGTTCTGCAGCGAATCGAATTTCTTGAAGAGCACTCTTCCTGAAATCCAGATTCATTGTCCATTCTGCCAGTCTAGCCTTGAACATACACAACACTACAGCACAAAGTGTGAGACTTAAATATCTTCACTAACTTACAGTTTGGCAAGATTCTCTTTGTTAATTTCCTGCCTGTTGCCCATGTATCTTATATAATACCAGTAGCTAATGAATTAATCCAAATACCTATTTTTCTCAAGGAATTTGTACGTTTCATAAAGTTCAGGTTCATAAGTACCTTTGGATAGTTCCTGTAACTTTTAACTTATTTTTTGCAAAAATTCTGAATATCTGTTTTGAAATTTATTGCACATCTCCTAATCTTCTTGCACGTGTCTGATTGCCCCTGATACCCTGTTCCGTACTGAGATCTGTTATCCCTCTGCTTCCGTTTCTAAGATCAAAGTCCCTTACAGTTTCTTAGAAAGCTTGACTTCTATATATGTATATTTCTCTATAAAAGCTCAATTTCCTCCTTCTCTTAAAAGGATTTTTCCATCATTTCCCCATAAGTTACTTCCATTCCTAAGTAAGAGGTTATTTCCCTTTTGTCAATCTTCTATTCTGTAGCAAACAAGAATTCAAAGCAATAGTAAATCCATCAGGACAACTTTGCTATCAGCGTCAGGGCCTACTCTGGCATAGTACATTGCCTAATTATTGTTAAAGAATTTCTCTCTATGAGAATAAAGTCTTCAGACATGTTTAGTGTGAAGAAGGTGAGTGGAAAAAAAGGTAAGACAAAAAGCTTTCATGTAAGAATTTTTCTTCAGGTATTCATTCTTTAGGTATCAGCACCAGAGGGAAGATTCTCAGCTTATTTGTTTATTGCTGTAATTACTTTGCAGTCTCAAAAACTTTTACCCTGCTCTTGAATTCAGGTTTCTTATGGAAGCAGACTATAAGTACTTTTCCACATACAGTTTGAAATATCTAGAAATTCTTCATTAGATACACTTTTTTCCTTAGTGATATAATGCTTGGTGGTGGCCACAGCTCATTCACATTGGATCTGCTTTATATTAACCCCAACACTCAAACACCTTTAATCATTAGTAAGTGGACAGCTATCTTTTAAAAACCATGCAACAGTGAGCAAGTGTTGTAACTTTGTCAGGTCCACAGTCAAGCTGTTGCCATTGCCACTGTAGTGGGTGCTATAAATGAAGCATAACTAAATTTTCTGCTTACTCAGTACTCCATTTCTCGAACATGGTACATGTCAAACCTTTGGTAGCTGTCAGAGCTCTACCTTGTATCCTGCTCCCATGTTGGTGCAGCTGTTTCCTTGGCTCACCCACGCGTTTCCATGGCACTTCCCACAGGTAACCCCTGGCTGCAGCCACTGCGACTCAGACAAGGGCATTGTCATCACCAATCAAAATACCACTGCCATGATTTCCCTGGCCTTCATATGGTCATCTGACAGTTATGGCTTTAACAACTGTAGCAGTCATTCCCAGGAGAGTTGTCTGCTCCTAGGATTCCTGATGTGTTGCTATCTGAAGATACAAATACCAGGCTGCTCTGCCTCACTGCCCCCAAGAAGAAATCTGCATCAAGTTCTGTCCAGTATTTGGGCTGAAGTTGTGACCCATTTCTGCTGGTATAGCAACTAGGAAAAATTTGGCAATCACTGTTGTTGGCTTTGCCCATAAGCCTTCTTATTTTCTTAATACATTCTCACCTTCTTGCTCATTTGCAAAAATAATAGATTTAAGAGCAGCTCTTTTGACATCTTGTGGATAGACCAACCAAATAGTTTTTCTTGACCACCAGACAATTAGCTCTACAGCATTGCAGGAAACATTTTGCTGAGGTTTGTGTACTCCTTGGAACACTGGTGCAAGGTTCTTTGAAATTGCAGAAATTTGAATAAATAAAATGTAAGACAAAAACCCTTTAAGGATATTTTAAAACCAGTATCAAAATACTGGCAATTAAGACTGTACACTTCCATTTTAATTTAAGCTGTATTTTCAAGGATTCATGCCTCTAACATTTTTACTCTTTTCGAATAAATGCTCTAGAAAAAATATAAAGGAGGTTTGTAACTACTGAACTTACTAGTATTTTTCTGACACCATAAATATTTGCCCATTTCAAATTATATTTTGCAAGAAAGAATTCAAGCTTATCGCTGGAATAATAGCTTTTAATATTATTTTTAAAGAACAAAGAGATGGAAGATGGGATTTTTTATGTGTCAATGTCTGTGAACAAGATAAAATCTGAGTAATGTCAGCATACTGTAGCTCTTTTCCACAAAAGAAATTTGAGTAATGTTGCACACTTGGTTTACTGAAATTGATTTAACATACTGCATACCAAACAGCAGCTCACCCTTCCTGTCCTTCTGTAAGAGAATAATGTTGTGCTTCAGCATGTGGATAATTTCTCTTTGTGCTAATCACCAAATTAATGAGATTTACAGACCAATTTCTTCCTCTAGTAGTCCTTAATTGTATTGATGCCCACACTATAGCCATTTTGTCACTAGACAAGAATAGGTGAGAAGAAGGTGATTTGTTTATGAATACTGAAATAATATTGTGGATTATGGTCAATGTCTTATTTATTTTAAAATATTTGGATAAAAAGGAAAAAAAATCTAAGTTTTCAGACATGCTCAGCACAGCTGATTTCTTTCAAAATTAATTGGATTGTAATAACTAAAACTTAGGAAGTGAATTTATTTTTATTTAGAATATTCCCCGTACAATTAAACCCTACATATCCTCTTGAAAGTTTTGAATCACCTTATATATGAAAGTAGGTAACTCCTCAGAAGAGGACATAAACACTGCTAATCAAGTAACATAATTTTACTAATCACTAGTTTTACTAACTTAGTCATTAAAAGCATACAATTTATTAGCATCTATAACCTTCATGTTATTTTTATCACTATATATGAATATTTTTTATACAAGGATACCTAGGAGATACATTGATTCACGTCTGTTAAATTGAGGTGAATAGTGATTTCTAAAAGAGATCATGCTCTCTTAGAAGTTTATGTGTAGTAAAGCCATGTAAAATTATTTTGTTATACTAAAAATATATACATATCCCAGAGATATATACTTATTATTTTTTAAAAATATAAAACAGACACAAAAGAAATATGTTCCAGTAGAGTAGTGTGTTTATTGTTTAGCACTATTTTTTAAAAATTTGTGTTTATTTTATTCTGTTAGGAAAACTTAGTGGAAACTGGAACTTTTATTTAAAATCCAGGTGAGATTTTGGTATCTTGGGTAAATCTGGTGCATTTTGGTGCCTTCCATGTTGACAGTGGTAAATATTGCTGATTATTTGAAGTATATTAGTGCAACTTGCTGAAAGTATAGGGAAAAAAGGGCAGTCCCTGTGTGCGAAATCTACGTCCAGCTTTTAGACTACTCTGTGAGCTGTTGGTTCAGTCAATATATACAAAAGAGTTTGAGGAGGCATCTGGTGATTCTCTCAGAAGCATCATCTCTGCTAGGGTTTTTCTTCCTTCAGTGGAAAATACTCACTACATAATGAGCCTGCCAAATAAATAACAATTTCTCTTGTCCTTCTCCAGATTCCTTTCCCCTATGATCAGTTTTGATACTGGATGACATAAAGGAGAAGAGAGTCCTACATAGTAGCATAAGTGTTAAGATAAATAACATCTTAAAAAGCTCAAATTCGAGTCTTAATACTGTAGAAAAACAAAAACAAAAACAAAAACAAAAAACAAACAAACAAACAAAAAAAAAAAAAAACACCAAAAAACCCCACAAATGAATTCAGAAAAATGAATTAGTATTTCTTAGGAAAAGGACTCCTAATCTTCCCACTATTCTTTAAATCCATGCCTTTAGAATTGACCAAAGACCTTAACAAATATCCCAAAGCTCCACTTCAGTATGCAGAGAAATCCTACACACCTGGTACAACTGCTTAAAAAATATTCTTTCTTCTCCTGTGACTTTACAATTACATGGTGAGGTATATTAAGCTATAAGTTTCCATATTTGCCACCTGTCTCTCTGCCACTGTGTAAGCATGATGTTTAAGAATTGTTTTTTAAATGAGATTTTAAAACCAATAACTGAAGTTTGTGTTGGCATTTGATATCCTCTTTTGCTAAGACTACAAAATATGTTTTCTATATGGTTATATAAAACTGGAGAAATGCATACACAAATGCTGATTTGAAAGAAGTGGTTTAGGTCTTTGTTTTTAATTTGCGCAAGATGTACCTTGGCTTTGGTAACCTTTTCAGTCCTTTTATGTCAGCTAATACTAAGTGCATTTGTAGGATAAAATCAGTCTTATGCCCTCACATAAACTACAAATGTTATTTGAGACTGATAATACAAATGTACACATTTGTACAATGATGCTTCACCTTGGTCTCAGGATGGGGGAGCAATCTAGATGCCGGCTAGCTCCAACCCCTGCCTCCCCTTGGCGAATCTTTAAGTATGGCCGCTCCCTGCCTATGCCATCGGCAGGCAAGGGTAATGGTTCGGCCAGGCTCGATGGGGTCGAGATCACCGAATATGGCCAGCCCGTGGACTCGCGCCAGAGATGGAGATAAAGGAAAGGAGGGAGGTCTCTCTTATGTGGTTTTCTAAACTGCTTTATTCCCTGTGCGGGGACCGGGGCCGCACCGACCCGTGGGTGTTGCCGAGCAACCCTACCACGAGGGGACGCCCTGTGTGCGATTTGTAACAGTTGCAGCCACCGGGGAAGCGGCGGGAAGTGGCGGGAGCAGTCTGAGCGGCGCGAGACAGTCCAGGTTTGTTGCAGGAAGAGTTGCGCTGTGGTCTGGTGTCAGGGCGGTGGCGGGAGGTCTCTACTGCTTGCTCGGCTCGCTGCCGCCTCCGGGATCACAGAGGAGCGGGATGAGCAGGCTTCGGCTGTCCGAGATGGCGTCGGGGTGGAGCAGAGGCGCGCACCATCTAGAGAAGCAGCGGGAGCTCAGCAGGAGCGGTGGGTGTCGCGCAGGGCTCGGCGCAGCGTGTCGAGACCGCAGCAGAGCAAGGTGGATCGGCTCTGGCGTCACCACGGCGATGGAGCGGGCAAACACGCAGGGCTCAGGCTCGTGCCGGCTCCGGCAGTGCGGCGCGGTTTGCGGATGCGGCAGAGGTGGCAGCGGCGCCAGTGCTAACTCAGAGCGGGGCCGGCCCAGGCCAGGAGGTCCTGTAACGCTGGGTCAGCAGCTGGCCGCAGCTGCCTGGAGCGGGGTGGGAGGAGAATTCTGCAGCCTGAACGACCATGCGGGAAAGCCAAGGGACAAAGACAAACAGGTTCCTTTTAAAACCCAGGGTGCCCGCCCCTCAGGGGGTTCCCCCCTGCCCCGTGGGGCAGCCTGGCAGCGAATCAGGGCTAGCTGGGAGAGGAGTTTTGGGGTGTGAAACCATTAATTGAGAGGAAATTTAACTGACATAGAACATTCTCTGTTATGGGTGTGATAGACAGTTTGCTGGGGCTGGGTTTACACAGAAAAGCCGAGAAAGCTCAGGAGCTGGCTCCGGGAGATACCATTAAGAGGGACTGAACAGGGGTGAATAGGGGAAAACCGTTGTAACATTTTAAACACATTTCTAACCAGTTAAAACCTTCCAACCCCATGGCCACAGTACAAATGTATACGTTTGTGCAAATACATCTGCATTTGAAGCATTGAGAACTACTAATGGTTTAACCCAGTCAATCGAGTACAAGATGACTGCCTGTCATGCTTGTCATACATTGTCAGGGAACGGGATCAAAAAAGGATTTTTTCATTTGCAGTTTCTTCTGTATTTATTATGCTCTGTGTAAATCATTAATATACTAACACATTTGTTCTACCTGGATAGTGCTAACATATGGTATTCTGTGCAGAGATTTTTGTCCACTGCCTAGGCCTATGTTTCAACTGGAAAGACCAGTATACACTGAAAAGAATGGATCCTTCGTGGCTTTTCTTGGAATTAGATCAGACTCCAAAAGAAGCGGACAAGTATCCTGTAATATTCTGGTTTTTCTTCTTTATTCCTCTTCCTGTATTACAAGACTATGGGAAGCCTATAAGCTCTCACTGATTTAATTAGTGATCCCTTGTTTGAAATGTTAATAGAACTTCTACTGGTTTAAGTTTGGCCCACTTAATACAATTTTTGTTTTTCACAGAGGAACAGAAAGAGACGTATGAACATTTTCAGACATGATGCTGTAGTTCAATAGACTTAGAGCTTCTGATTCTGTACATTGGGCCCTGCTGATATGGAACAATGTTTTGCCCATTTTATCAATCCATAGATCTAGATCACTCTCTCTTCTTTCCTAAGAGCAAAACAGTGACTGTAGCTAGTGAGTGAAATATCTTGCTACAAATATAATACTGCTCTTGAACAAAGATAAATAACAACTGGATTTGGTGATATACTTCAGTCATGGTCCATTTTCTCCAACTAAAAAGTGGCAAATTTAAACTTCTACTCAACAGATAAAGTGTTTAAAAGAGCTGTTCCAGACAGCATCAAGTACAGTGGGAAAAAAAAGACCTTGTGTTTCTGAAAAAGTCCATCTTCTTTGATTCCATCTTCTCAGATAGAGCAGTCTCCTATTTTCAAATATAAGTGTGGTCCAGAATGGAAGAGATTAATCTTTAAACTGTAATTATTATGAGTGTTTTAATTCTTCGTTCAAAAATTCAAAAATCTCTGCTTTCATGTTTCTTGTCTAGTTATGTTTGGTTTTTTTTTCAAAACTAGACAAAACTCAAATTCAACTCAGATTCTGAGATCGCAATCTCAGCAACAAATATTACAAAAGAAATAATAAATTAATTAGGAAGCAGTGACTGAAAATCTCAGTATCTCCAAGTTTCCCATTCCCTTAAAAGCAACACATTCCTTCAGCTGAATAGCAGAAGAAGAACGTGGCTTGTGATCATTTACTGAGATACTAGCACAATTTTTATTTAAAAGTGTACACTGAACACTTGCAAAATAGTATGCCTTATATTCCAAACAGATTTGAGCAAATATTTATCCAGGATTGTCAGATTTGCAAATTCAAAGAATTTGCAGCCTATTTATGGACACATCACAAGGAAGAAAGAAAAAATAAAAACACTAGATTTTTTACTGGTTGATTGAGTATAAATTATTTGATCACTCCCAATGTTTTTCTACTCTGTAAGTATCTTAAAATGCAAGGCATTTTTAATGATTGATAATGTTTCCCTTCACTTCAGGGTAGCACTTCAAGAGTATAAAACTCTTCAGAGTCAGCCACAGCAAGGGAAAATAATTCAATGCACTGTAATGCCAGCTACCACAAATCATCCATCAGCTTTTTCAGTGGTAGCAAACCACTAGACATGAACATCAAGGACAGTCTGTATCTCAAAAGAGTCAGCTTGAGGCAGCTTAACTGTTTTACCATTGTTAACTGTCATCTGAACTGTGACATGCTGCTTTCACTACTTCTAACTGATGTCAAAATGAAGAGCATAAAAGTAACTGAATAAACCACAAGAACTGAAGCAGTTCCTTTATCTAATACCTTTATACCTACAAATTGCTTGACAATAAAAACACTGGTCACAGGTTATATTTGTGTAAAAAGTAAGTTGACTGTCGTTGCTGAACAGTTTAAAGAGTTTAAAGTTATTGTAATCACATAATAAATCAAATCCTGAATACTATGTCCTGCACTGATGGCTGCCCAGCAAATGCCCCCCCCAAAAAGGATCTTGTGCCAATGATGATCGGCAGTTAATTCTCTTTGATGAACCATCTTTTTTCAGGATTTTTATGTGCTTACTATTTTTGAGAATAAAACGGGAAAGGATTTGCAAAAAGTGTTTTTAACACTTGTATTGATGGTGGTCCTTGTTACAGTGTGTTCTACATTTTTGCACTTTGTCAGACCTACATCATCTTATCACTTGGACAGTAGTTTCTGGTTTGGGTTTTTTTGGAAAGTTTTCTGGGTGTCTCTTTTAAAGGAAAGATCTCATCTTCATGATTTCCACCACTGCTATTAAACAGACCCTGTGATTTATGTACTTTGTCACTAGCACGTCATAGGAGTTGCAAGCTGGTCCCAGGAAATTTTTCATTGCTTTCTTTGGCAAAGATAGTTTATATCACTGTTCACGCTGTAATCTGGCAAAGCTTTTGTGTTTTTTTATTCTTACAGTTGGTGAATAGATCCAGTCAAGCCTAAAGCACTACAATGCTTACAAAGAGTTTTACTTAACTGGACACAATTTTATCATTTTATGTATCAATAATAAAGAGCACTATAGCAATGGGAAATGTAGTGGGAACACACTAACACTTCAGTAACACACTTCATATTTGGCAAATGCTGGACTTAGTCAGAGACCTACTGTGGCACAAGGGTGAAGTGGCCTGCTGACCACTCAGAACTGTGGACCTTGGGAACCTTAGAAAGCTGCAGTAAGTGTTTTCCTCAGAAGAGGGAAAACATTAGCTTCAAATTAATGAAGAATTCATCTGAAGAAAACACTCCAAATGTTTCTCTCTCCTCTAGAAAAATTATCTCACTATCAAAATTACATTTCTATGTGTGAATATTTAATCTTCAGAAAAGTAAAGCAGGAAATAGAGTAATATTCTTGACCAATATTTTAAAATAGTTGTTGATAAATTTACTGTTGCTTACGGAAATTTTTTTTAAATCTTTTTGCTTGTTCATTTTAGGGTAATAGTGGTTTACTTCATCTATAAACTTTTATTCAGTTTTCAGAGAAAGGTAAGGAAAACTGTTATATCACTTTAAACTTGAATAATTTTAACTTTCAATGAAAGTTTTCTTGCATCGTCTTTCCATTTAATCTCATAGACACATTTAAAGGAGTAATCATATTTCAAATATTAGGCAGTAGAAAGGAAATTGAAAGTGTCTTCTCTGGAGAAAGTCAAACAATTTCTGTTCATGCTTATGATGGACTTTAATTTTGTTCTCCTTAAGAAAAACAACATAATTTTGCACAAGGAGAACACACAAAAAAAAAAAAAAAATAAAAAAATTGCATATTCTGTTTCTATTGTTTCCTTACTTGCACCTAGCTTTCCAGCTGCAATGTCCTCTGCTGAAGGTAATACATTATAAACTGTTATTTATACTGAGAGAGGCAGAATATATTGCCTATATATTAGACCAAGGTAAAGGAAAAAAATAAAGAAACTGCATATCCCAGATATTCGGCTTTGGGGTATTTTTTAATTTGTTTGATCTGCTTTTAGTTGTTTGGGGATTTGTTTTATGAATGTTTGGGAGTCAATTCTTCCTCTTTTGTCTTATAAAATCACTCTTGTTTTCAGTTTAACAGTAGTCATTTGGATTAAAAGATGTATTTTCATCTTTTAAGTTCCCGGATAACCACTGGTTCATCCTCTTTTTTTTTCTGATTTTATTTTTATCTTGGAAATATTATATGCATTTAATGGTAAATTAATATTCTTTTCTGCAAGAATTTTGAATAATTCTGCTAATAGTTAAGTCTTACAGCACTTTGACGTAGGAATTCTATATCTGAACCCCTGAGTATCTAAAAACAAATCTGCATGTGACAAGAGACGCAAATATATAAATGCCAAATGATTGAAGCTTTTTCTTGCTAGAAAATTATGGAGGAAGCTTTATTAGCTTTCATTTAACAATGTCTCCAAATAATGATTATGACATTGATACTTTGTCTATACTGAAGAAAGAAAATAAAGAACAAAATCATAATTAGTTTCAGAGGAATCTGTTCTACTCTTCTTGCCATAGCATAAAGATGTCATGGTTAGTTAAGGTTTATAATGAGGTCACAGAAAACAGAAGAAATTATCGACGCAAGCAAATGACAGAAAATGAAAACCTCTCCCAGCTGAAGAATACGAACAACATTAATCCCTAGAAAAAACAAACAAAAAAAAAAAACAACAAAAAAAAAAAAATCCCTAAAAAAAACCAAAAAAACCCAGGATGCAGTTGCTTGGGTGGGGGAAGGTGCAGTGTTGGAAGCAAAAGGCTATTGGAAAACAAAAAAAGGAAAAGAAATAATAAAATTTAGACACAGGTAAACCTCAAATAATGTTTTCTCCAATGTATTTCTCTGATGTATGAAAAATATATTTTGAAATATATATTTCCCTTTTTCTGTTCTGTCTAACTTATAAACTCTTACACTCTCTTCTTTCCAGTACACTCAAATGCCCACAAATTTATTGTCCAGCATTCTTAAATATTTTACTTCTTTTGAAAATAAATGTTCAGAAGTAAACTGATATCACCCAATACTGCTGGATGAGACAGCATAATTTCAAGATTATTAACATTCTATTTTGACTGCCCATGGTTTTTTTACTGAGTAGTTCTTTGAAAACCAATAGAAATTTTATATTCTTTGATTAGTAACTGTACTTGATTAAAATATGGAAGAAATATATTTTTGTTTGAATGATTCCATAATACTTTGAATGTCATGCATAGCTTAAAAGATTTGAAAAGGTGAATCAGTCTTAGAAATGCATGATGGGGAATATATATTTTTATATTCTCCATTCCAAGTCAAATTTCTGGGAAAAAAAAAAAAACAGGTCTACAAAGTAAATCATATATATATATATATACTACATATTTTTAAAAATATATCTACATATATACATCTGTAGATATATATGTACAGTTTCTTAAAAATGGAAGTGAGTGTGCAGAAAAAAATGGATATTAAACTGATAATGATGGGCTAAGAAACAGCTAACCAGAATTTTAACAGCAGGTGTTCCTCTTTCCTGCAAGTAGCAAAAGCAATCTATTAATATGAAATAGCTTTCTAACAATACGTGCAATTAAGAGCCAGAATGCATAAAGTTCTGTGGTTTTGATCAAACACACCTCCTGGTGACTGTTCTGAAACCTTATTAATGAAAACCAGATTCAAGGAAGAACACATTTTTCCTAGAGAAAAGCCATATTCAAATATGATTCTAAGCTCAGTTAAACATGGTCAGAGAAGACAGCAAAGCAATGACTGATAGATCAAACTCAGTGGGAAGATTCCAAAGAATTCCAAAAGAGATAAGAAATCTATCATGGAAATGTACCTATATATTGGAAAAGTCTTTGGGAATGTTTAATATCAGCAGTACCATTTGCACTGACTAAAGTGTTCTAAAATGCAATGGACATAGCTGCTAAGAGGGATTTGAGTAAATGGTAAATGCGAAATGTGAAAAGGATCTAAAGTAAAAAGATAAGAAATTCATTTTGTGGAAGAAACTCAAATTCTAATCAGAATTTCCTCAAGAACATACCCTTGGTGTACAGAAATATTCAGTGCTTGTAGACTTGAATAGATCTTCGTAGAAAAGAATTGTATTTAAATTTATCAGCTTGCTGAAGCAAAAGACAAAGTGTTTCTTTATTCATTCTAAATTTTTTTCAGGGAACAAATGGAACTATAACCTTTGTTAATTTCTTTTCATCCAGCTTCAAAAACAGAATACACAGCTGATACAAACCAAAAAGACTAATAGAAAGTTATTAGAGTTAATGACAATTTGTATTAAAAATCTCATACTAAAAATCTTAAAGAACACAACAGTACTTCATGGTAGCATGATCCAATGTAGCTCTTTTTAAGAGTGTGCACACATCAGAGTTAGAATTCTGTGCAGAAAACGGATATGTAGTGCAAATGTGTAGGAAAAAAAGTGGCTGTTGGCATAGGCAGAATGGATATACGAATGATGTCCATGACCCCAATACAAAATTTATCTATGCCAGAGTTCTGGAAAGTAGGCAGACAACAGTGGCAGCTGCTGGTGTGGGAGCAGTTGCTCCTCACATTTTCCCATCTGCCAGGCAGCAGGAGCAAGAGCAAGCATCTGAGCTCACCACAGTTTCCCTGTGGCTTTGTATTCCTGCTCCAGCCATTCCCAGATTCTCACCTATAGAGCTGCAAAGTTTAATTTTTTCTGTGCTGGCGAAAGAGGTCTTGAGCCAGCTCTGGGGATCTTTCTGAGTAACTTGAGAGAAAAAATTATTGAGGCAGCAAAACTGCCTCATCATAAAAGCTCCTATTCTCTTTTACCCTCCATGATATTAAACCAGCAGTTTTTTTGTGGGTGTTTGTACATCTGTGCTTGGCTGCACATGCACTCACAAGCACATCCCTTCCTAACTTGGGTCAGAAAAGTTCTATGAAAGGTAGTCATAAGAATTATTTTTTCTAGGCTTCTAAAGATGCCAGGAAATGTTACTATTTCATGCTGTTGCAATCTTTTTATTATCAAATCTGATGTCCTCACAGTTTTAGTGTTGCAGGCCTTGGGACAATCTGAGAGGTCTCTTTAGATGATGTTGGAAAACAACAGATGATCTAAATCACATCAGATCTATCTTTTGACCCTCTGTCAATCACTCTTTAAATAAACAAATGTTTCTTATTCATATGCATAAGCTTCTCACCCTCATTCAGAAGTCAGATTATCTCAGCTACCAGAAGGGGAATATGTAAATCCTGTTAGATGGCTTGCTTTAAAATGAAATAAGTCACCCAATACAGCTTTATCAGCAACTATTCAGTTTGCCTAGTTAGCAGATGAAGCACGTTTCTAAGCTTTTCTAGTTAAGTTACACAAACTGGCACACAAAATACTGTTACGACAGCAAAACTATGATTGCACTCTAGACCCCTCTCCTCTTTCTTCCTCTCTGCTGCCCTCACCAGGAGCAAACCTAACAAAATAAACACTGCAAAATTAATTTGGGATTTCCTTGGTGTAGAAGTGGAAAGGAGGAATGAACAGCTGTTTTCACTTATGAAAGAGTTGGATATACTGATTTAAGTGATTGATTCTCCCCCCACAAAGTAGTTTAAGCAGAGGATGAGCTCCCTTGAGGGATTTATCCGTGGCATGACCCAGGAGAACCAAGCAGACAGGTGAAGAGCTGAGTCAAGCATGAAGGGCTTCACAAAAATCATACAGCTAAGAACCTGATGGATAGGTAAGTTAGACAGCAGTGAGGTTTACAAATGAAGCAGAAGTAGAATCAAAGGATCATAGAATGGTTAGAGGTGGAAGGGACTTTGTTTCAACCCCCAAGCCATGGATGGAGAAACTTCTGCTAGACCAGGTTTGCATGTTATAGTAAAGAACTTTCACCTATATCTAATCTACTCTGCCTTGAGTAAGGGTGAGGCATCACCAAGTAAGGGATGAACATGAAATTAGTGTTCCACCGGGAGGGAGTCAGCTCCAGGCTCCATAATGATCCTGGCTACAAAGGAAAACAAATTCATATTCCTGATATTCTTTCTACCCATCCATCCTTCTGCCGCTGAATGTTGTAATTTTACTTGCTCATTCAGTGACATGTTACAAGAATCCATCTTTCATCCAGAAGCTTCAACTCACTTTGTGTTGTCTTTTTGCAACAAGAAAAAGAGAAACTCATTGTGAATGTGCAAAATTCCAGAACTGGGAAATGAGGGGAAAAAAAAAAAGGAAATCTAGAACTGAGGAGGTGCTATGATCCATTCTAATCACAGAGGAGCAAGTGAGCTCTCTGTGGATTACAAATATTCAAATATTCAAAATATTCCCCAAAACATAATTAAAACCAAATGAGGTTAAATGTTGATGCCAAAAATTTGATCTATTTTATTTTAAAGTATATATTTTATTTTCAGTAAAAATGGCAAAGAGAAAAAGAAAGAAAGAATGAAAGAAAGAGAAAAAGAGATAAAGAAAGAGATAGAAAGAGGAAATAAAGAAAGAAAGGAAGAAAAGAAAGAAAAAGAAAAGAAAGAAAGAAAAGAAAAAAGAGAAAGGTAGAAAGATAAAAGAGAGAAAGAGAGAAAGAGAGAAAGAGAGAAAGAGAGAAAGAAAGAAAGAAAGAAAGAAAGAAAGAAAGAAAGAAAGAAAGAAAGAAAGAAAGAAAGAAAGAAAGAAAGAAAGAAAGAGCAAAGGGCAGCGGGGGGCAGACAAGAAGATTGATAGAGACATATTAAGAAAAATCACTACTCCATGGGTCCCAACAATGTCTTGTCCGTTCCTCCACCTGGTCCTCTTGGTGGTGAGGATCACCAGAAAAGTATAGAATCCAAAGGACTAATATACATTTGGGCCAGGTGAGAACACCCTGGTGCTTATCCTGAGGAGGACAAGTTTGGCACTGCCTCTCACAAGACTGTGGATCAGTTGCATCACATGCAGTGTTTTGGTGCAAGGCCTCAGGAATGAGTCTGGGGGAATTTCAGGGGCCTTTGATGAATTGTGACACCTACTCTGCTGCCCCTTCACATGCATGTCCAATGGATGTGGCTTTCCCAGGGTGGGGGGTTGTTTCACAGCTGAGCCAGTTCATGTAGCGAAGGATGGGTTCACTGCCTGTGACTAGAGGTTGCTCCACACACCCAAGACCCTCCTCCTCCCCACTTGGGTTAGGGGGTCTGTGCAAGCCTGGCAGCAGAAAAGCCTGGAGCTATGGCCTCCACCCTGAAGCTGCTGGGCTTGATCTTCCTGTGGAAGTATCCTCCCAGCCCTATCAATTACTTCACAGAGTGGATATGCTTAAAACAATAGTGTCACATTTTCTTATCTGGAATAGCCTTAGGCATGTTAACTCCCAGTTTGGGGCCTCAGCTAAGGGGCCAATTTCAGGGTGCAGTGGTCTTTCATGCAAGTTTTGTAAAACAACTTTGCGATAATACGCAAAAGTCCTGCATAAAAATGTTTATGCAATAAACATAACATTTCCGTCTCTGACAGGAGGTAGGAAGCAAACTGCCTAATTTATACTACTGGAAAAAATATAGTTATGTTTTTTCTTGCAACAGAACTACATTTCCACAGAGAAAATCATGTCTGTGTGGATTTCCACTCATGTGACTGTGGTAAAATGTCAGGCCATAAATATTTTAAATATGTAGATGAGTTGTAAGGAGTTTGAAGAAAACAATGGGATTGATCAGGCATTCCCAAGGACAACTGATGCATTCTGTCTAGAGGAAAAGCTGGAAGAGAAATGTTAAATCTCTAAATACATAAAAGACAGCTGTAAAGCAAAAGGGTATAATCTGTTCTCCATGTGCAGTGTCAATATAATGACAATAATGGATTTGAAAGGGAATAACGTAGGTTAATGTCCTAATCAGGAGGAAAAAAAAAAAACCTAATGGTAAATGTAATTATACACTTTAATCAAATGCCTTGAAAGATTATAATATCTCCGTCACTGTAAATTATAAAACAGGTAAGAAAAATATGATATCAAAGTTGATAGTTGTCATGGCCAACCTGCACCTCTGTACCAGTCAATCCGTCACTCACACCACTGCCACCTTCCCCCTGGTGGGGAGGAGGATGAGAGAAAGAAAAAAAGAAAACCTCATGGGTTGAGATGAAAAGAGTTTAATAACTGAAACAAAATATGTATGATACTACTACTACTACTACTACTACTACTACTGCTACTAATTTATAAAATTATTGATAACTGTAATGAAAAAGAGAAAGTGGGAGAGTGAAGAATCATCTGCTGTAGTGGGAGATGAGGTACAAAACCATCTCAGGTTCATGGACCTGATTCCATGGACCTGAAGGTATACAGACAGGTCCATGGAATCTGATGAGATACATCCAAAGGTCCTGAAGGAGTTGGCTGAGGAAATGACTAAGCCACCATCCACCACATTTGAGAAGACATGGCAGTCTGCGAAGTTCCCAGTGACTGAAAAAGTGGAAATATAATGTCTATTCCTAAAAAGGGAATTCCTAAATAGGGAGGATCCAGGGAATTACAGGTCTGTCAGCCTTGGTGCCCAACAAGATCATGGAGGAGATGGTTCTGGAAGCTATGTTAGGATACACAGAAAATAAGGAGATGATTTGTGACATCAAATCATCAGCCATTATGTCTTCCCTAACAGCAAATTGTGCCTGACAAACTTCTTTTCTGCCTATGACAAGGTTACAGAAACAGATGTTATCTACCAGTACTTCTGCAAGTATTTGACATTGCCCTGCATGAAATCCTTTTCTCTAACATGTAGAGACATGGATTTAATGGGTTGACCACTCCGTGGTTAAGGATTTGGCTGGATGGTTGCACTCAACAAGTTGTGGTCATGTAGCTCTATGTCCAAGTAGAGACCAGTGATGAGTGGTGCTCCTCAGGGGTCGGTTTTGAGACCAGCACTGGTTAACATCTTTGACACAGACAGTGCACCCTCAGTAAGTTTGCCAGCACCAAGCTGTGTGGTGCAGTCAGCATGCTGGAGGGAATGGATGCCATCCAGAGGGACCTTGTCAGGCTTAAGAGGTCTGTATGGCTGTATGAATCTTGTGCAGTTCAACAGGGGCAAGTGCAAAGTACTGTGAATGTGTTGGGGTAATCCCAAGCAGAAGTACAAGCTGGGAGATGATGGGATTGAGAGCAGCCTTCTCTCCGCTGAACACAGGTTGAAAGACTTGGGGTTTACCAGACTAGAGACAAGAAGTCTGGGGACACCTTATAGGAGCCTTCCAGTAGCTAAAGGGAATTTACACAAAGTCTGGAGAAGGACTTTTTGCACGGGTGTACAAAGGACAAGGGATAGGACAAGGGGTGATGGCTTTAAATTGAAAGAGAATGGGTTCAGGTTAGATATTAGGAAGATGCTTTACTGTGGCAGTGGTGAGACACTGGAACAGGTTGCCCAGAGAAGTTTTGGATGGCCTATCCCTGAAAGTATTCAAGGCTGGCGTGGACTTTAACAACCTGGTCTACTGGAAGCCACCCCTGCCCATGGCAGGGATGAAGGAACTTTAAAGTTCCAAACTTAGGTAAGGTAAGGTAAGGTAAGGTAAGGTAAGGTAAGGTAAGGTAAGGTAAGGTAAGGTAAGGTAAGGTAAGGTAAGGTAAGGATCAGTCTGTAAGTATGATCTTTAAGGTTCCTTTCAAACCAAGTCATTCTATGATTTTATGGAATAATATTTGAGAGAAAGAAGTGATGCACAGTACAGTTGCTCACCACCCACTGACCAATGTTCAGCCCCTCTCCAAGCAGCTCCAGATCAATTCAAACCCAATTTATAAATGGAGCATGACATTCTACAGTGTGGAATATCTCTTTAGCCAGTTCCAGTCAGCTGATCTTGCCATGCTTCCTCCCAGCTTTTTGTTCAACTCCTCACTGGCACAATGTTAAAAAACTGAAAAGTTAAGTTCTAGTAAGCACTACTTAGCAACAACCAAAACATCACTGTGTAATCAACATTATTCTCATAGTAAATCCAAAACACAACACTGTACCCACTACTAAGATGAATATTATTTCAGCTGAAACCAGCTATATATTCAATATATGGATCATACATACATCACAGAGTCTCATGATCGCTTTCCGTTCTGTATTTCTATGACTCCCAAGTGAATCAAAAATAGGATTAAATTTCACTGTGTACATCTATATGGAGATTATATATATATATATATGTGTGTGTATGTGTGTGTGTGTGTGTGTTTGGATATGCAGATACTTAGATTTTCTAAAGAATACAGCCAGTGTTTTTCACTAACCTAGCAACTGAGATTTTTTTGTCTGCAACACAAAGTGTGTTAGTAAGGAATACAGGAATGTTACATTTTTCAGAGGATTAAACAACTAAGGATAGGTACTTAATAGGCCTTAAAAATGTGTGTAACAGCTAATGACCCTTTCTCTCATTAAAGTAATTGAGACATATACTAACAATCAAATTTTTTCACCAATTTCTTCTAGACTGAAGTGAAAGTGATTATGAAATATCTCTGTTAATGGGGTGCTAATCCAACAAATGTTGGTTTACAACCTATGCAGTTCATTAGCACATGCTTTATTCTCAGCTGGAGTGCTACTGACTCTAGTACAACTTTGTAACCTTCAGAAATAGCAATCCCCTTTCAACTATCAAATATGTGGAACCATCACAGAAACCTTTCTTTAGGTCTCTTCACCCTTCGAAGTGTATTTCCTTCTTCATGACATTTCTTTAAACATAATGTTTTTCAATACTCATGTAAAACACAATAGAATAGATACTCTTGGTTGTAGGCTAGTGCTGTAATGGGTGGACTGACACATCCCAGCATGACAATTCTTATCTTCCCTCATATGTTATTTCCTGGAAAAAACAATTACATTGTTAAGAGTCTGGTAATATTTTTAGAGTCCCCAACTTGGTTTTGTTATTAAAGGAAATTAGCTGGAGACCCTGGATAATTTCTTAAAATCTGACAAACTAAACCTTGACCATGGTGGAGATGCAGATAAAATATAGCTTGTTCATATCAGTATTTCAAGTTATAGTGAATTCAAAAAAAAAGTAGTGTGATTGTCTCAATTTCAGGTCTGCACAGAGAAATTATTTTTGCAGTGATAAATGATTTGCAAGCAAGAGTACAAGTGGATATATTCATTGTAAGACACAAAAGATAAAAGGTTTTAGAAACAAAACAACAGTCAATTGCTTTGTGACATTTCTCAGTGGGAGAATCCATTGGCAGCTGTTCAACACCATTTGTAAGGTAATGTTAAGTCTACATGTAGGTAGTCCTTAACCATACTCTTCCACCTAAATATTGACAAATTTTGGGTGATTCAACACAAAAAATTATATTTTGCAACTGAACTCCTTGCCTCATGAACTTTAAACTACTTAGGCAATCTTCCAGCCTTCTTTACATCCATACGCTAAAGCTCAGATATAGCTTTAAATCAAAGAACATGCTTATCACAGGACTGCCATTCTCAGGATTCCCTGATTAGGACGCTCCCAAGAGTCCTTTTTCACAGTCAGATGATTGAAGAAAGAGTCGGAGTTCCTTTGCTTTCGTTCTAAGGTTGTTTATTATTTCTTATCTAGTACATGTTCTCCCTGACCAGCCGAGATGCGTTCAGCAGGTCAGCTCAAGGCACACTGCCCGCCCTCAGGGAGGTGTTGTCTTTTTGTACTATAAACTACGTAGACATTATTTACAGTTAATCCCCAATACCTATCACCTATGTTAGACAGTCAGTTTCTACTCCAAACCAATCCAAAAATTGCCACCATCACCATGAAGAAGAAGGAAGAAGGACAGTACACGCCCAGATTCCTCCATTTTGACCCCCCTTTTCCCTTATCATAGAAATCTTAACATTCTATTTTTCCACCCTGTGATAAACTAATCATTCTACTCTACTTTCCCTTCACATAAAGTTGGTAATTTTTTCCATGGCTTGAGATCGAAGGCAAAAGGGTCTTGGGCTTTGTGCCAGGCCCTCTGAGCCCCCTGCTTGGGGCTCAGCCCATCCAAAGCAACAAGAGAGATGTCCTGGTTTCCCACAGGCCATGGGATGGTTTCTTCTTTCCCAGCCTGCAAATTTGTTGGTGTAATGAAGAACAGACACACAAATAACAAGATGCTATTTACCACGTGTTCACTTTTGGAGTGATTGAATAAGACCGGACTGGTAGAAACTGAAATGTCATGTAGAACTTGAAGTTTGTACTTTAAGACATTCAGTAGTTTCTGTCTGAAATATCCCTAACCAAGGCTGCCAGAACCTGGGCGGCAAGCAGTAACAAATATTTGGACTAGTTTTTTTCTAATGACTTTTACCTTAATATCTAATTTTTTTTAAACTTAACTACAATTTAAGTATTTTCAGTGTTTCAATTTCCGCTTTGCCAGGTTCAGAAAATTATATCAAATAGGAATCCTAATATTAACTGCAACTTTATTAATACTAAAATGACAAGATTCTTATTGTATTAAGGTTTATATGGGAACAGTTTGTAAGTATGCCTGAATTCAGGCAATTTAATACTCAGAATAAATACTTTTTGGTCATCGTGCTTTGTGGTTTTCACCCAGTTCTAGTGTTTCTTCAACAATAAAAATGCACAAAGTAGTAGAGCAAATACACTTCTTGCCTGAGAGCTTCACAATTTGTTCTTCACCTGCAGAGAAACTCAAGAATATTTGTAAGGTCAAGGATTTCCAGATCAGAAATCTCAATCTCCTAAAGTCTTCTCTCTCATGCTTTTACAAGAAATCAGACATAGTTTGCTTTACTTTACTCCAAAAAGTAGGCATGTGTAAAGCCATTTTTGTAGAATATCCTTCTTTCAATATCCTACTCCCTCTGAAAATAAAGTGTCCTGAAGTGATAAAAATTTCTTTTAAAATTAATGGATAAATGGAATATTATACTTTTCCTTAGAATAATAATTTTTTCTTGATATTTTTATTTAATAAGTAATAAAAAATTAATTCCTTCCTTCTTCCCTTAATGACTGTGCTATGACATACTGTCATAGCTCAATATACAACACAATAATAAGGCACACATGGTACTTAAAAAGGTATTTATCTCCCTAGGTCATTGGTAATTCTTCTGAACTCTAAATGTTTTTAATTTCTGTATTAGATGCAGCCACATGCCATAAAATTATTTGCTACAGTAAGAGAAATAGATTTCAGATCCATCTAACATAGATTTAGTAAATACATTCATTTATAAGTAATAAAAGCACTATACCATGTCAGCTACAAAAACATCGCAAAAATAATAAAAAGATTATGGTAAAATATGTATCAGAGAAGAAAGGATTTAAAGAAATATAAGCTGTTAAAAAGAACCCTTGGCTTTGGTTTGTTTCTTTGAAGGTTTTTTGTTTGTTTTAAGATAAAGCCTTCTATTCTGAGCATACAGGAAAAAGTGTTTGAAAGGAGAAAGGAATCTTCTGCATTATAGACCAAACAGCTTATTTAGTCAGGTTCAGGTTAGCAGAAAAAGCTACGTACTCCTTAAACCACTTTAAATGTACAAGCTGATTTATTGATTTGATAAGTAAGTAGGGAAGGTAACAACAGGAAAAAAAGAATTTAAGGGAGCCTGGAATTAAGATTGTAGAAGAAAGGCCTGCAACCACTTACAGCCTGGGTTTTGTTTCTCTTAGGACTTTACATCTGACAAGTGACAGGCTCTTTCCTGTATGGTTGATTACTTTGGTAACCTAGCTGTGTTAAGAATGGATACATATCCATCTGAGAACAAAAGAAAGAAAACCAATGACTGACCTGAAAAGTAGTGGAAATTTTCCCAAAGTTTTCAGACACTTTCATCAGTGCCTGGTCTAGCACATTTTGTCACGCTGGTATTCTTATCTTCAGTTAATAGCAGAAGGCTCTGTAACTTGAGGTTTCTATTGTCTATTGCTGTTGGCTACTACTTTCTGTATATAGGGCTTTATAAGCTGTCAAGGGCTAAGCTGGTTCATACAGCAGCCCTTTGTTACAAAATAGCTTATTTGTTCACAGAGAGATAGTCTTTGAATTAAACTTAAAAATACTTACTGCCTTCTTATATTTTATATCCAAGGGTGAAAGGAATATTTCTTTATGTGCAATGCTTGTATACTGTCCTTGACCCTATGTATACTGCAACCATGCTATGCCATGACCTACAAGATCAATGAAAACAAAGGGTTTTAGAGTTTGATCTGAGGAATATAGCACCGTAATTTAAAACAAAGTGAAGTATGATTTGAGCACTATCTATTCTTCACTGGTTACAGAAGTTCACCTACAGAAAGTTTTTCAAAGTAGGAAAGTCAAATGTGACCAGGTGTTTGTGACAGTGGAACTAATGAGGACTTCTTCCAGATCCATTCCTTTTCCCTGAAGCTTTACCTGATGTATTCCAGTAGAAGAGTATATAAGCAGATTGTTCCTATGAAAAACTGCAGGGAAGAAACCAACTGAGGCTCATTTTCAAGAAGTATGAGACCTTTTTTTAGTTCCTGTGAAAATGGCCAGTACACTTAACAGTTTAGAGTGTTATAAGGAATAGACTGTGGGAAAGACAAATGGACATCACAGATATCACAATAATATTGTATTTCAAATGTGCGTGTAGTAGTAGCAGGCGATACTTTCTCAGCCCTAGAACACTCATATCACCTCCAAAGGAATTGATAGGATCTCTCAGATTTGTGCATGTGCCTGTATAAATACGTATACATATAACTACACACACACTGGAGGGACAACACACAAATATGTCTGTGTTCAAGATTGATGATGAGAAAATACAGATTTTAGGAAAACACTTTATCACCTTTCCCACTCCTCAAGAGGAGAGTACTTCTAAAAGACACAGAAAATGACATGAAGTGTCAACTGGATGGCTCACATTTATATCATTACAGATTTGCACACTTTCTATAGCTTTTGTCGCCTAATAGATGCTTTTTACCTCAGCTAAAAGTTAATCATTCTTTGATGGTACAAAATCAAGCACAAGGCAACACTACACTAAAATTGACTTACTGTGTGTGCTTGCCATATTTATTAAGAGAATAATTTTCAGTCCTTTCTTTTTCTCCTGTTTGTGAAATATAAGTTCAGACAACCTGGCAAAGATATAAGCGAATGATATACGTAACTTAAAGAGGAATGAATATTCTTCGTTACTGTAATAGACAGAGTAAATCTTGCACAGGATCCAATGCCAAAGAAATCTGCTAACTGGAAGAATCTGAGGATCTGAGGCAGCTGCTATTAGATTTACCTCGCAGAAGTCTTTAATACTACTTATTTAGAAGATACAACTAAACAGCAACTAGTTACAGAAATATGAAAAAAGCCCTCAACCAGATAGCTACATAATAATAGTATAAAATATAATAATACAGAATATTTTAGAAGGCAACAGATAATTTTCTGAAGAATTTAGAAATCCTTAACAAATTATAAAGTAATCTGAACACTCTTAATAATGGTGGCGTACATCACAAGAACAACTTCCCTTTTATATTTTATGACATACAACCCATTACTCCTTTTATTTACTGATTTTTTTCTAAGAAGCCTGCACCTGATGAGGAAACAGGATTAGTGTTTTAGAAACAAAGAACTTAACTGATAATACAGGTTAAATCATTGTATTTATGCTTCATATTGTTTTGTAATGTAATTGATCCCTCTCTTTCTCCAAAGGCAAAAATTAATCATAATATGCTAGTGGATTTTTTTCTCCACTATTTCAAAAAATATCAGTTCACTTTGCTTTAAGTGCCTTGATAGAACTGTATTCGTTCCGTTACCTAGCTTGGATTGATGCCCAGCATGTAGAGTCTCTCCCTAATGCACCAAAAATGGGAATCATATTGAAGGAGGTAGCCTGTTTTACTGACCAAAAACTCTGGAGTACAGAGCTTTTAATTTACCATATTTCAAATTCAGATGAAAGTAACCAATTAGCTGAAATTGCAATTAACCCCATCTACATAAATAAATAAATAAACTGTTGAACATTGTTAACTCTGTACAGAGGAATGGTAGTTCTAGATATCAATGTGGAGAGTTCAAATCCACATTTATGAATCCAGCATAATAGAATCCAAGCTATTAAAGTCATTTCTCCATGCTGGACAAGAAAGTACTGTGGAACCTTGGATTATGCAAGACTAAAGTGGGTGTTTGACTTTTTTATGATTATTTTTAAAGTTACAGCAAACAGTGCTTCTCAATAAGGTTGTGCATATTGAGCAAACATAAGATTTTCCAGAAGAATATACTAAATATAAGAAAACAGAGCTTGATTCTGAAAAACAAATGTGATGCACTTATGTCATGTTTTAACCCCAGTCAGTAGCCAAGCCCCATGCAGATGCTTGCTCACTGGTCCCCAGGTATAAGGGAGAGTATTGGAAGGGTGAAAGGTAAACTTGTGGATTGACATAAAGAGAGTTTAATAGGGAAAGGAAAAGTCACACACAAGCAGAACAAAGCAAAGAATTAATTCACTCCATCCCATGGGCAGGCAGGTATTCATCCATCCCCAGAAGTGCAGGGTCACATCACACACAACGGTGTCTTTGGAAGACAAATGCCACTACTCCAAATGTCTCCCCCTTTCCTGCTTCTTCCCCCCACTTTATATACAGAGCATGGTGTCAAGTGGTCTGGAATATTCCTTTGGACAGCTTGGGTCACCTGTCCTGGATGTGTCTTCTCCCAGCCTCCCCTGTACCTCCAGTCCCTGAACCAGCAGGGCAATGCAAAAGCAGAAAAGGCCTTGGTTTGTGTGATCTCTGCTCAGCAGCAGCAAAAACATCTCTGTGTTATCAACCCTGTGTTCAGCACAAACCTGTTTGTAAGGCTAGATGGAAGTATGAAATAATTTTTAAATGAACATTTTATCATTTTAGTTCTACATTGGGCAAGAGGTGTGAAATAATTAATCTCATTATCACATTCTGATTAAGGCCAGTCTAAGTACAACTATCCCCAAGAAGATGGCACAAAAAGTGTATCATATAATCCCTTCTGTCCTTTACTAGTACCATCTGTAGTGGAAAACTAAATGAACATTTTTGAAAATACCAAAAATATACAAGAATCCTAGCCCAGCTGACTTTAATGAAAAATTATATGAAATTAGATCCTTAATACTTGCCTTTGGATTCTTCTGATTTCAAGAACTATATTTTAATAAAAGAATTTGAAAGTAATGAACAGGAATGAATACCAATATCTGTGACTAGTCTGTAGCTGATTCTAAAGCTCAGTAGAAATATATGCAATTTCTAATTTTGTTGTTAATCTAGTTCACTAGGAAATGAGAGAGAACATTTTTTTCATAGAGTATTTCAACTCTATTTCCACTTACAATAAAGCTGTAATGATTCATAAGTATATCTGGATTCACTATTTGTCTCTTTCAGATGATATTTTAATAGCCTATTTTTCACTGTTCCTAATAGAAAGCAAGTTCATAAAGCAATTGGATTGTATGCAAAGCTTTGACTTAAAGAAGTGCTCAGTGCAATCTCACATCTTACACTGAATTTTTCGTATTTTTCACTTTTTTTTCATTTGCAAAGGAATCTGATGAAGAAAATCTAGCTGAGAAAGCTTCATCATCGTGTTCAACACTGAAAAATAAAATCATCAGTATATGTCTACCCTAATCTTCCTTCCTTTCCCAAATTACAAACATTACATTAATATGGCAAACATTACATTGGAAGGCATCATTATGTAAATATGTTGAAAATCTGTTATAAAAGCATTTAATGCACAATATTATGCAGACAGAAATCATTTTTGTAATGCTATCAACTCTATATATTGAATGCCAGTGAGAGTTCAGCTTGTTAGACATTATTTTGACTACAAAAATTTTGTGATACTAAGAAATTGACAGCACAAATGCAATTGTTGCACCGTTTCAGATTTTAATAATGCTACTACTCAATGAGAAAATTTCAGATTGCAGTTTTCATAAATTCCTTTCTAATGCAGGGGTCTGGGCAAATAAGAGGAATAAAAAGAATAGGCAGACACTGGGTAAGGTGCTCAAACACTGAAGAAATAATTATTTGACTAGAAAATGCTATAAAGACTATTATAAATGTTTGTATGGTCAAGTTAAAAAGCCAAAAGAATAAGATGATGGCTTGCTCAAACCAGGTACAGGTGACACGCACAGCTTTGATGTGCCAAAAAATGAAGATCATCTAAAAGGACGAGATTATACAGTTACTTGATACCTACATACCTTTTTTTCTGTAGACAAAATAATATTAAGTTGATGGGACACCAACTGGACAATAGTTTGCTACTTCAGGTTAGAAGTTTAAATTTTACTACCTTAATAAAACAGGACATTTGCAGATTTTGCTCTATTTTATAAAAATTATAAAAATTCCAATGTGAACTCTATTGGAATATTATATGTAAGAACTGATTGAAAGTCTATTGGAATATTATATGTAACACTATTGGAATTTTTATGTAAGAACTGATTTTAAAGAATACAGTTAATTATATTGCCTCAGTTCTAAGCAGTTGTCAAGAAGCAGTAAACAAATTTAAATGAAATAAAAACAGTGTTTCTGTGTACTTGGGGGGGATATATATATCAAGTAAACAAATACTGGTCCAGAAAAAAAAACAAAGAAAAATGTGACCAAGCAAAAAAGAATACTTTTGGATTGCCTTTAACTGAAAGTTTATGGGAAGCTGAATCTAAGTCAGCAGTGCTCTGGCAGCCAGGAGGGACAAGGGCATCCTGGGGGCATCAGGCACAGCATTGCCAGCTGGGCAAGGGAGGGGATTGTCCTGCTCTGTTGAGAGCTGAGGCAGCCTCACCTCAAGTCCTGTGTGCAGTTTTGGGTACAACGATGTAAGAAAGACATTAAGGTCTTAGAGAGCATTCAAAGGAGGGCCATGAGGATGGTGAAGGGTCTAGAGGGGAAACCGTATGAGGAGTGGCTGAGGTCACTTGGACTGTTCAGCATGGAGAAGAGGAGATTGATGGGAGACTTCATTGTGGTCTTCAAGATCCTCACAAGAGGAAGTGGAGGGGTAGGTACTGATCTCTTAACTCTTGTGACCAGTGACAGAACTTGGGGAAATGGCATGAAGCTGAGTTAGGGGTGGTTTATCTTGGATGTCTTCACCCAGAGGGTGGTTGCATACTGGAACAGGCTCACCAGGGAAGTGGCCACTGCACCAAGCCTGACAGAGCTCAATAAGTGCTTGGACAACACTCTCAGGAACAGGGTGTGACTCTTGAGGTCTCCTGTGCGGGGCCAGAAGTTGGACTTCATGATCCTGATGGGTCCCTTCCAACCCAGCATAATCTGTGATTCTGTGATTCCATACACTTTTAAACACTCAATGAGTAAAATAGAAGTTGTTTTGTCTTATTATCATTTTAGAATATTAACTTAAGGGTAAAGAGTAAAGCAAGAGTTATTTGCATAACACAATTTTTTTGAAATATATTAATCTTTTTTTTTTTTTTTTACTTTAATAAGGACTACTTGGTTTTTGCATTGTTAGAAAACCTTTATCTTTGAAAAGTTAAATCTCAGAACAATGCCAAAAGATACCTCAGTCTGAAGTCCTGGTCTTTCACTAAAACTTACATTTCTCCAGACCTTCTTATTGCAGGCTTGAGACCCTGTTCATTGCAGAATCATAGAAACATAGAATATCCTGAGTTGGAAGGAACCAACAAGGATCATTGAACTCTAGCTCTATAAGGCAGTAGCTTCACAAGAGTTGAAGTAACCCACCCTTAATTTTGTAAAACATTAGCAGCAGCTGACCACAGTATCACTAAGTATGGATAAATCATCCATTCCCCAAGATTCCATTCCAAGTTATAAATAAAATCACATTATTTTATTAGGCTTCAAGAGTTGCCCAGATGAACCTTGTGAGTGCCTTCTAGAGATTTAAGTTTCAGAAATTAATTCTTTCCTGGGTGAGACTTTAAGGTGTGAAATGAGAGGGAAACAAGAAAAAACCATCATCCCCATCTACGGCATTTTTAGATTGGTGCATGTTGATGTGAATCTGAATATACAACTGACAGAAAAATAGCAATGCTTCTAAACCCAACATAAATTATATAAATATTATTGGGAAAACAGCTCTTAAAACTACTGGGATGCTGCAGCTATGTAGTTAATAATTTACTGAATAGTTCCCCAGTACAAAAAATCTGTGATATTCAGTAAACATTAAACTCCACAAAAACAGCCCACATTTGAGACATACCATACAATAAATGATCAGCTCACTTGAGCACATAAGTTCAGACACTCTTGAAGCTCATGAGTATTTCTGTAGTTAATTGACATAATCTCTACAGGGAGGATATTTTAAAAAGCAGGATTAGATTACAGACAGTTACCCTTGAAACTGAGTAAAAATGTTGTTACACAATGAAAGAAAATCTTATCAGGCAGTCATTTATTTTTTGAAGTTTATTAGGAGGCTCAGACATCCTAGTAAATTGCCATTCTACTCAGAAAATTAGTCTGCTTTTGTAAAAGGAAGGGTATGAATGTATGAAACAGTATTCACAGAGGATGAACATTGAGATAATACTGTTCTGATTTTCTTGACCTTTAAAGGCAAGAGACGTTCATTTTTATAGGCTGTAATAACTCTAAAACATATTCTGCTAAAAACTCTCCAGGGTCAAGAGCTTCCCTAAAAAACATCTATATTAGGGACAACATAAGTTTCCAAGTAAGTTTTTGAATTTTTCTGACCTTAGAAGTTTAAAAGACAATGTGTCAGACTCACCAACTACTCCCTGTAGGAAGGGAATCAGGGCTCTGTCCATCCTAGCTCTCCCAGCTGGCGAGCACAATCCTTTTATTCAAAATAAATCAGACCTTTACTTTTTCCCTACAGATATGAGCATCTCTGCAGTCTCCCAGCTTCTCTCTGAAGACATGTTTTTCTTGTGGCTCTTATAATATTTAAAATAGGATTCATTGTGGATAGATAGATAGATAGATAGATAGATAGATAGATAGATAGATAGATGTGCAAGCACATTGACCATTTTCTAGTTTTCACTCTTGTTTGACTGTAAGTGAAGCATAAATCTAATGTCAAGGTTTCTTTGCTTGAAACTTTACTATTTATTTTTTTAGATGAAGTGACTCCAAAAGATGCTAGATGAATTAAAAATATTAAAAAAAAGAGGATTATTTTCAAATATGTGGTATTTCATAGTCTGGTCATTGGTCTTCAGATCATGGGCAAATTTTCATTGTTGCTTGATTACAATTTTAAAATGTTTAGCTATGCAAAATAAAGAGAGAAAAAACATTTTAGCTTATAACAGAAGTCTGCTTGTAACCTTCACTGTACAGCTGCTTTTATCAAAATATTTCTGATGAACTGTAACTCAAAAAATAGCTTGACATGTTTAAATTCACAATTTGTGGGAAATATACACATTTGGGTGCCACTCTGCAACAAATCCATTTCCACTGCAGAGGCGATAATCTACATAAACCATACAAACCTTCATATCTAGGATTAGCTCTTGTTAATCCTCTTTTTTACTTCTCTCCACCGTCTTTCCGTTCCCTGCTGCACCAAGCAAAAATGATTTGCTTTCATATTTTAAGTCCTTATGACCTATCTCTGCCCAACCTTTCATCTCTCCTGTAACAGCAAGACATTGACCCCCACCTACAGTTTTGCACTCTGTACCTGTATGTGTATTTCGTGATATTTAGCTGCTTTTCAACAAAGAAGTTCCCCCCTTTTTCTGAACCATCTTGAGGGAATGGGCAGTATATTCTTTTCATTCTGACCTCTCATATCTTCAAAAGGATGACATTATCTTTCTTCAAGTCCCTTAAATCTTTTCTTTGCTTTACAGCCAATGATGGGTAGGTAACTGAGGTGTTGTGACTCAGGTGTACTCCTCGCATAATTTCCCCCATCCTGGACATCCATAATTCTACTTCATCTAATAATATAGTAGTACATGGCTGTGTTGGTTTTCATGATACAGCTCATTCTCTGTACTTCATTGCTAGAGGGATAGTTTTAATCAGAACCAGTCAAACACATTTTGTCCCTTTCTTCTTTTTAGAATGTTGAGATTCAAGTATGTCCAGTTCTTGAAAATTTCAAGTATCCTGAAATGCATTGTAGTGTCTAATATCAGAATGAGTACTTGGATTCTGGTGCTGGATTAATAAATAATAATATATCATTCTAGAGGCTTTGACAGACTTTTCTGACAAAAAAATATGTTACTGACATGGAGAAATTCTATCTTAGAGTATGAGCTACATATTAAAGTCATTTATCTTCTTCCTGAAAGTCCAAAGTACACTCCCAGTTGGCAGCCTAAAGAAGTTAGGGGCATTAGTTTATTCTGACCACAGACTCTGAAGTGTGATAACTATCTACACTTCTCTTCTTATTTACTAACAGGCCTTTTCATGTACACTGCCTCACCTCCTATCCCATCTTTACTGAAATACTAATATTCAGCTCATTTTTCTGACATTAGTAAAAAAAATATCTAATACAAAAGAAATAAATTGATCTAAGTGAACAGGGGCTGTCTTCTACTTTGACTTATACCAGGATTTTGGAAATTAAATGTAAACTTTACAGTGTTTGTTCCTCTTCCCCTTTTTTTCCTATGGTAAAACCTACTTTATGACTACTAAACAATCACTGTAGTTGATGTTTGTCTGTTTTGAATAGGCAAAAGACATAAAGACATACATCAGTCTGACCTGACACAGACTTTACAACAAGCTCAAATGTCTTGCCAATTTAGGCCTTTCACAGCATTAAAAAAGCAAAAATTTATGCCTTTCCAGTAGAATGCAATTATATAATTTCTCAATAACATTCATCATTAAAGTATAAATTAACTATACTCTTCCTAGATGAAAATAATAAAAAATCTTTTCAGTCTCCCTGTGATACAGGTGCTATCTATTGTGGGGGCTAACAGAAAAGGCTAGAAATACAGCCTTCCATTTTTTGAGACTCACGTCATTTGACAACCTCAATTTCCATGTAACATGCAATAAGATGAAATAATAAAATGATGCTTCACAAAAAAAGTTTGAGGCAATAAAAAGATATGCTCATCTGGGAATGTTGCCATCAATTCACGCTTTTCAGTGGGGAGAAAAATAATTATGCTGAGATGGCTTTTATGTGAAGAGTAAAATTTGAATTGTAAGCATCTTTTATATTTATAATTGTTATCATTTTGCTGGATTTTAAAAGTGGAATGATAATGGTGAATAAAAGGTGTAATTAGCCTTTCTGTGGCAGTTATGCATGAGTGATAACATTATCAATCCCTTGTGATTTTATTTTGAAATCTGATAACCTATCTAACGGACAGCAATAAATAGCTGATAAGGGAGTGTTAATCTCTGCAGTTACTCTGTTTCCAGGGTCTGACTATTGGTCTACAGACTCAAACTAGTATGGAAAGTTATATTTATATATATTTGAACAAAGGAGGTTTTTTAAAATCATGTAAGAGAGGAAGGAGGGTAGATGTGCCAGTATCTGCATGTCTATGAACAACGTGGATTTTCCTTTGCATATTTTGATGTTTCTGAAGAAAGTGTTCTGTGAAAATTGGACCAGTTTTGAGAGAACCTATGAAGATGTGTCTGGACACAAATTATTATGGTGAAGCAGCCCAAAATCATTCTGAAAATAAATATTTTACTTCATCTTTCTGAAGTACTGCCATAAAGATTACTACATTCTCAGGCTTTTCCTCACTGGGACACCAGTAATCTTGAAATGCTTAATCCTGGATTAATTCTCAAGCTTGTCAACTTTACTGGAGAGTTTTGTATTGTCCTTGATTAGCATTGTAATTATGTTACCATGTCCCAAAACCGTATTTTCCACCTCATTGACATTTCACTACGAAGTGTTCATCTACCCTGCAAATCCAAATCCATTGCATATTTCCTTAAATACCTACACTGAGTCCCACAGACCATCTATTTTTTTACATTACATGTACAGAACCATAACTTAAGCAAATTAAGCTTCAGTGAGCTACGTTCACACTCAGCAACACACTTAAATTCAGAATATCATGAGTACTGGGAAGCAATGATTTTTTCCCAGTCTCTAATCTGTCGTTGCACCATGGGTCTAGAATTTCCAGTCTTTAGACCAGATCAGAAACCAAACATGGCTGAGTTCATACTAGATGTTAAGGAAAAAGTAAGGACTTTCAGAGTCTTCAGAAACAAAATATAGTATCAATATAAATGTTTAACCTAAAGAATGCATAGATGGTTTCTAGGTTTTCTGTATCACAAACCCAGCAGTTCTTACAGTTCACAAAATTTTATGGAAAGATGAAGAGGATTTCTGAGATGAAGGAGTTTTTGTTTGGTTTAGTCTTAGTGTTTAATTTCCTAAGAATCTTCTAACACTTTTTTTCTATTTATTTTACATTTGGTGGGACCATTTATTTGGCTGTTTTTTCATGACAAATTAATTGCTGTGAGCAACTATCCAGCTATTCTATCAAATAACCTCTGGGCTTTATATTTTGGAGTCCTGAATAAAGAAAGCCTCAAGACAAAATCAGTGGGAGATGTTGATGTTCAGACCTTTACTAAAAAGGAGAGAAGTCATCTTATTTCCAGGCTGATTGCTCACAGAAGATGAATCACATAAAATATACAATTAGTTGTCAACTGCTTTGTCTTTATTAAATGTGTATTGTTCTTGCCCAGAAGAAAATAGAAGAAGAAAAAAACCCACCCTCCATTATTTGAATTGATCATGAACTGCGTTTATTGTGTTATATTTGCTGATTTCATTCCAGCAAGAACAATCCCTTCACGTCTTGGGTGAAGGAGAGTTAGAAGAATAGGAATTAGACGATATAATTAGCAATAATGTAATTTATTTATTGCTGTAATTAGCCTAGTAAGTGGATGCGAAGAGATTCAGCTGATGGAAGTTGTTTGCTTTTATGATTAGAAATTTGTTTTTAATATTTAAGGTCTTTTAACTTGCACACTTTTTGAGACATTTCTTTGTATGAAAGATTGCTTTGAAATTTCTCCCCATAAAAACATACATTATGACTATTTTTTATTGCGTAAAATTTGAAAATTAATCCTGCCTGTACAACACTAATTGTATCTTATTCACAGTAGTTTTAAGCTAGATGTTGCCAATAGAATTTTCTTGGTTAATGGGCTTTAGTCACTGATCTGAAATGTCTGCGTGCAGGAAACGTAAATATTTCTTGAGGTCTTTCTTATTTAGTAACATGAATACAAAGGTTATGGCCAGACATTTTTTAATTAAAGGTTCTCTTTTAATGTGTTTTCTTGAAATGCTTACTCCATGCAATACGTATAAAACTGCACAAAATATGACTGAAAGAACTTTAAAAATCTTATGCCATGCTATTTGATATATAGATCCTCATCTGTCAAGACCAAAGAATTTACCAAATGTTATTCACAGCTTTGTTGTCTAGTTACAGCTCTTCAAAAAGAGTTCCTTCTATTTAATTGGAAATTATATGAAAGTTTTCTAAAAGAAAAATATTTTCATAATTATTAATTGATTAGCATAAAAATTTGAAGTTGGACTAGTGTATAGGCAACATTGTCAAAATAATCAAAAGCAGAGTTACTCATGTTGCACTTGAGTAGGAAATTGCCTATTGCTGAAAATTAATCTGAAAAATTTATTTGGCAAGGTTCAGATCTGGAAATTCCTGTATTTAGTGAATCAAAAGATAAATCTAAAATGCACATCAAAACATCTTATCACCAATCATGAAAACACATGAGAAGCCTTGAAAACAGCAGGGTGAAGAAAACCAATATAGAAGCCCTCTGTAGGGTAACATGAATGTCAGCTTTGATCAATGTTGACAAATTTGTTCATTCAACCCTTTCCTACTATGACTCAAAAGTATTGAAAAAGCCTTTGGGGGATTTTTTTTTTTGGAAGCAGGAGTAAAATGGTAGTACAAAGTGTGACCATTTATCACATAACATTGCTTGAAAATTAACCATCATATAGATACATTATGAGCCGAAAATGTCAGCTTGCACACTGTTACCAATCTTTTACCTAGGCATTTGAGATGTCACCCAAATCTGAGCTCTGAAGTGCTTAGGGAAAAGAATAAAGTGGGGACTTGACATGACCTTAGGCCATCAGATATAAAACATACCTGTGATCGTCACTTTACATGACCTTTCTGTTGGAAAGAAAGAAAGAAATGAAACCTTGCAGTTCTGACCTGTAAAATGAGAACCCACAAAAAGATTTAGGAGGTGTTTGTTTGTGTGTTTGGTTGTTTTTTGTAGAACTGGAAATAATAGCTTTACTTTCAGAAAAAAAAATCCAGTTTCCTAAAGAAGACAGTAGCTCTATCAGTAAAGTGGAGCCTTTTTATCTACATTGATACAATTCAGGCAATGGCACTTATTTTCCACTGAGTGATTGTACAAGCTCAGAATGAGAGTCCTTCTCCTCCCCCAAAAAACAAAATAATTTTAAAAAGAGTGTCATACCTGTAAAAATGGCTTTGTATCTGTTTGCAAGCCATTGATAGAAGGGGCAGACCAAGTGATCATGTAGTTTTTTTCTGTCACATCTTGACAAAAGCCATATTACAGATTTGGTCAGATCTGGAAACTGAATCTTTATCTTCTGAGACTTACCTCAGAACTTTTCTGATTGAACATTTTCAGTATCTGGGAACTAAATTTTAAAATCTTCTTTGAGTTCTTGCATGACTGGATTTTGAGGAATGCTGAATTAAACTAATTTTTCTGACACAAAAAGTGATTGAAAGCTGTGCTTTCAGCTTACTGGCACAACATTATTATAGATTTATTAAGGGGGGACAAAAGGGAAAAAAAAAAAAACCTAAGTCATGAACTCCAGCCCCTTCTGTGTTAAAAATTATGAAACATGTTGGCATCCTATAATCAATAATTGCACACTTCAGCAGGTCTCTATGCAATCATTACAAAGAATTGGCATGTTCTGAGTGACACAAATCCCAACATGAAATTCAGGGTAAGGCAGATGATTTTGGTGGCTGTGTTGTAAGCCAGTATGAAAACAGTTTGTCCTAACAGACTTTGCACTGTCCTTCATTTATAAGAGAATAAAAGATACAGTGTGTAGAGCTGCAGTCTTCCTTTATAATTTAATTCAAATGCATTGCTTGGATTAAATTTGATCTGAGGTTATAATCCTTGGTATCTGCCTAAATTGTGTGGCAGCTGTGCCTGGCCATATGCCTCGTGAACCCCAGTCTGCTGCCTCAACCACCCAGTCACCACAACCTCACCTGCACGTTGCCCTCAAAAGGACTGGTCCTGACCCTGAGCCTCATTGGGACACAGGGGGACTAGGCCCCTATAAGGAGTGGATTATTTTACTCAGAATGCTAGAATTGTCTATGCATCTACTTATTTGTTTATTTATTTGTTTTAAAGCATCATTAATATGTTTGTAGTATGGTCATGTGCAGGTCTAGAACCAACGCTCCATTACATAGATAGATACACTGCATACATTCATTTTTTAAAAAAGTTATCTTAAGTAGTTCTCTGACTCATGTGTTGCCATGATTAATGTGAAAGCAGTAGAAAGATGTCATTCTGCAGTGGTTTATATATATTGATAGGTTTTTCTGGCTTTTTCATCCTGTCATCTTTGCACTGCACTTTGGTTCTAGGGTCTGCATCTATCCTGGTGTTATATACAAAATCAATTACAGGACAGAATGGTAAAAATGAATGGGTCAAAGTAAATTCAAGAATTGTAGAAAGCCATGGCTCTGAGGATGGCATCATGAAACGTCGATGCATTTGGTAAGAAGTGTGCTCTTTCACAATGGAAACAGATGAACCAACAAAATAAGAATTTTCTTACTGCACACCGAGCAGTTGCATTGAACTGAGTAATCAATTGTCTGCTATTTAAAGTGACTGGTATACAAAATCACTACTGCAGGATCTTTCAGGGTGACCATATTTCTAAAAATACAAAATAATTGTTGCTGCTCAAGTTTTTTCCTGGTCCCCCTTCCTTGTATTTATGTCCTAATCTTATGTTCATCTTCAAAAAATAGGCAAAGACAGACATGCATACCTTCCATACATCCTTCTGGGAGGCTGGAAGGAGGGAGTTTCATCATTGTATGTACACATTGTTCCCCTGTGCTCAGCACTGGTGAGGCTGCACCTCAAGTACTGTGCTCAGTGTTTGATCCCTCGCTACAAGAAACACATTGAGTTGGCTGGAGTGTGTCCAGAGGACAACAGACCTAGTGAAGGAACAAACATCAGAGCATCATTCACAGAATGACTTGGCTTGAAAGAAACCTTCAAGATCATCTAGTACCAACCCCCTTGCCATGGGCAGGTACACCTTCCAGTAGACTAGGTTCCTCAGAGCCCCATCCAGCCTGGTTGTAGACACTTCCAGGGACTGGGCATCCCACATGTTCCTTGCACACCCTGTTCCTGTGTCTCAGTACCTCATGAGGAAAGAGTTTCTTCCTTACATCTAATCTAACACCTCCTCCTTTTGCTATAAAGTCACCTCTCTTTTCCTATCATTATCTGCCTGTGTAAAAACTCATTTTGCCTCTTTTTTATAAGACTTTTTAAGTACTGAAAGGCTGCAATGAGGTCTCACCAGACCCTTCTCTTCAGGATCAATTTCATAGGAGAGGTGCTCCAGCACTCTCAATTTTGATGGCTCTCCTCTGTACCCACTCCAACAGGTCCATGTCTTTCCTGTACTGAGGATTCCAGATGTAGGCACAATGCTCCAAATGGGATCTCAGAAGAGTGGAATATAGGGACAGAATCAGCCCCCCAACCTGCTGGTCATGATTCTTTGGATACAGCCCAGGACACAGCTGACTTTCTGGGTTGCAAGTGCACATTGCCAGATCACATCCAGTTTTTTATCCATGAGAACCCCTTTTCCACAGGGCTTTTCTCAATGAGTCCTTATCCCAGTCTGTACTCATGTCTTGAGTTACCCTTACCCATCCTGCATTTGGGTTAGTAGAACTTCATTATGATCTCATGGGCCTAGATCTTGTCCAGATCCCTCTGGAGGGCATCCTGTCTTCTTGTGTAACCTGCACCTCTCAACTTTGTGTCATCTGCAAACTTGCTGAGGGTCGTTGCAACCTGCCTCTAAAGACAAGGGCAACTCAGGTTCTTGTTAATAGGTCCCTTGGAGTGGATTAGAGTGAAATGATACTGAATGACTATCCACAGATCTCCTCCACTGCTTCTTATTGGCATCTTCCCTTATCTGGGTCTAACCCCAGGTTGTTTCTAAACAAAAGCTGACTTGTCATGGTCATCCTCTGGTGATTACCCCCTCTGCACCTGGGCTGCTCCCTTGCACACTGTCAGCAAAGCACCTGCTGATTTTGCAAATGGCCAATTGAGTTATTAACCATTAACATCTCAGTCTCTCACAAGGGTGCACTTGATCCTATTGTCTTTGTCATTGATAGCCATAATATAGAGCAGTAATCAGTTACACAATGGAGACCCTGAGGGACATAACTTGTCACTGGACTCTGCCTGGACATGGAGTCATTGACCACAACTTTTATAAAAGGCTCAAGAGGAGAAGCTGGGGGAGCTGGGGTTGTTTAGCCTAGACAAGAGGCTGAGGGGGGAACCTTATTGCTCCCTACAACTACCTGAAAGGAGGCTGTAGTGAGGTGGGGGTCAGTCACTTCTCTCAAGTGAAAAGTGATAAGACAAGAGTAAATGGCCTCAAGGCATACCAGCAGAAGTTTAGACTGAATATTAGGAAAAATTTCTTCAACAAAGAGATTGCAAAGACTGCAAGTATCTACCCAGGGCAGTGGTGGATTCATCATTCCTGAGGTATTTGAAAGATGTAAAGATATGGCACACAGGGATGTGGTTTAGTGGTGGAATTGTCAGTTGTGGGGGTAACATTTGGACTCAGTGATCTAAAAGGTATCTGTGCATACACATAGAGGTTCCACAAAATCTTATTTGACAGTCTGGTTTTCACAATTTGCCACTTACACCGCCACTCTCATTAAGTGTAGGGAAGGTGACCCACCATTGAGGCCAACAGAACTACAATCACATTTGCATGATTTTTCCAGGGGAAAAAAGGGCTTAATTTATAGTCTTAGCTGAAGAAGCAGGCTCTGTGATGTTTACCTCTGAACTTACAAACCTGTCTGAAGTTTGCATTGTTAGCCATTGCAGCTTAGAGCCCCTTGTATAACATCAGAAAAACATGGATTTAGAGAGATGGTTAAAATTTATTCTAATTCAGTTCCCATGAATTCAGCTCCCATGAACTGTACAAGTCCTGTGCAACTCACTTTGGCAAGTAATACTTGAAGCTCTATAATTGTGCTTCTCTTACATTACTTTCAAAGAGACTGACTGAAATCTTTTTATTGTAAACACAGAAAAGCTATTGAGCAATTCAGGACAATGAAACACAATAGACTGAATATTGTCCTGGATAAGTGTCGGTGCACAGGCAGAGGTGAGATTTCTTTTCCCGTACTACAAGCTGGCAAGCAGTGTGCTTGTGTGGAGAAACAGATGGCTTCTGTGTTCTACTAAAGTAGCAGAACTCGTATACACTCTCTCCTAGCCTCTATATCAAAAATAAAATAGTTCCCCCATGTAACATACACAGTTTTTATTTGATTATGCGACTTCAGTCCCATTTTGTCTTTAATTTATTATGTGATGTCCAAACCACTACATTTTCACTGCCTCGGTTTAAATAATTAATTTTTTTAATTTATATTTTAGCCCTTATGGAAGAAATTTGAAAACCTGGTTTAACTGCAGTATCCTGCCTAGGAGCCAGAAATGAGATTGGTAGGAATGAAATATTGAGATAAGATTGAGTTATAAGCAAAAACTGGTCCATGATCATTACAGGAAATAAATTCTGCAATATAGTAGAATGCCAAGTGTGTACCAAAAGTGAGGAGGAAATTAATTACAAAACAAAATAAAATAAAATAAATCCCAAACAAAAAAACTGATGAAACCAATCACTTTGATCACCAAATAAAAGGCTACAACACAACATGAAGGGAAACTACTTTATCACAGGCTTGATCCCTGTTCTCATTATAAGCAAAGGGGATTTTGTCGCCACCTTCAATCACAGTTACAATTTTATGTTACTGAAGTCTCAGTGCCTTTTTTTGCCAGACTCTTAGCTGAAGAATTAGGTATGTTCTTACATTACTGTCCAAGACATTGATCTTACTCTGGAGGTTTCTTATGACCCTTTTTGGTCACCTCAAAACCTTACATTGTATCTTTGAAATCTGGCATCAAAGGATACAGAAATTCATACAAAGCCTCAATTAAAAGCAGACCTCATATGGCCAGAATTACTGTATCTACAATCAAAGATAAAAGAGAAAATATCAAACACCAGTTCTCCCAAAGTCTTGTACTCCAGAGGGATTTTATATATGAAATCCAGAGCTTGATTTTTACATACCATGAGCTTGCATTTGATTTCAATAGTTTGAATGCCAAAGATATTCATAAAGGAGAGAATATGGCCTTTGGTTTAATGTGTTTCAATTTCATGCTGAACACTGAAGAGATGGAGTCTCTGTATGTGCAAAATAATTTAGGCTCCAGTCCAAAGCAAAAGGGGAAGACAAAACACAGAAACCAAAGGAAAAAAAAAAACCCAACAAATTTTAAAAAACCCCAAACAACAACAAACCAAAAAGATGTGGAATGCTAGTACCAATTCCACATGAATTATGAGATATGAACAATTTATTTAAGATATAAAAAACTTTCTGAGTCTACTAGTTTTGAGCATATAACTTTCCTCATGTATTCTGATTATGTTGTAAAATGCAGTTTTCACATACTCGTGTATTATTCCCACGGCCAAGAATCTGAGGGAAAGCAAAAATGTTAAAAGAGGCAACATTAAGAAAATTTCCATCCTCAGTTTTCATGTTTCATATCTTTAAAATTTTTCTGCTCTTAGTAAATTTCTATGTATAATAATGTATCAAATAAAATAGTTTTGCTTTCTTCTTTGTGTGTTTTTTTTACAATTTTTTATAATTAAAGAGGAATTTTAACACTTTGCTTCTTATAAATTAACACACCAATCTAAAAATTATTTCCTTTTAAAATTTTACAAAAGAAAAACATTATATATATATAGTGCAATACCAGAGCTATTTGTATTCAGTATCTTCTTTTCAAGTGAATACTTTCACTTTATGATACTTGCAGTCTTGAAGTGTCACAATTACAATTTGATTTACAGAAAACACCATGAAATAGCATGCTAAATGAAACTAAATGGGAGTTTTCAGGGATCTATTGCCATATTTGGTTGGAAATGTACTTTTTTAAAAATGAAGCTGAATTTTATTGATCACAGCCCACCCTTTATTAGGATTTTCTGGCATAAAAAACATACATAATGAGGTAAAAGAATAAAGGAACAAGAGCTATTTTTGCTTCCCAGAACTAAGACGATAAATTCATAGAACATCTTTAGGTTTACCAGTGTTGATTTTGGCTATGCATTATATTTATGCTGGTTGTAAATGCTCGGGTTTTGATGTATTTCCTGTCTGACAAATCTGGAATTGTAACTTACAGGCATTACTCTTCTCTTCCTCTTTTTCTATCAAGGTAATAAGGTTTTTATTTTGTGATTTGGCTAGTGTTGAGAAATGGTACTCCTCAATTCAGTACTCCACTTACACTGTCCAAACCATGAGTCACTCTCTCACTCCCTTGTTTTCTCCCTCTGTCCCCTCTGCTTGGGGCTGAAGAGGATTAGTGGAGGCACAAAAGGCAAAGATCATAAGTTGAGATAAGAAAAATTTACTGGAAACAGCTATGAAATAAGAAAACGAACAGCATCAGCAACAATATTAATAACAGAGGGTACAAGAAACCCCTGGACTATAAACAATACTGGACAGATACCTTTGCCACATTTCCTCGACACAAAGGAGCCCCTTCTTCCTGGGAGACAGTCCCTTTCTCCCCACAGCCTGCAAACTAAGTGAACTGGTATGGAATAACCTCAGCATCCTCGCCATGCCCCTTCCTCGATACTGCAAAAATTAACCCTGTCCTGGCCTGAAATGGGACAGCAAGGAAGAACAAAATGGCTGGTATGATGTTAATTTCAGGAGAGGCCATATACAAAAGAACTTCAGATCAATGAGAGTATGACTAAAAAAGATAACAGCAATGGCTGAGGGAAAGGAGGTGTGAGAGAAACGTGGAGAAAGCATGGAGCACAGGAGGACAAACCAGAACAGGCAATCAATATCAGTATATTTTTGGATGCTCTCAAGTGTCCAGATGGAGCTGGGTTACATTTGGCTTATTCCTGTAACTGGACATGTCAAAAAATATAAAGAAGTTCAGTGATACAATGCTATCTATGTATGTGACTTTTTGGTGGTAACTGATTTTTGATGTTCTGCTCCAGAAACCCAGTAATAGAAGCTGTTGAAATACAGCTATTTTTCAAAAGACCTAAGGTTTGACCTTTAGACAGTGAGTTAGCCCAGTCAGAATTAATGTTATATCTTCATCTTTTTTTAAGTTTGCTGTGCCCAGATACTGCAGAAACTATAAATAGTGGCTGATAACAGTATGTGTCTGCCACACTGCAACATTTGGAAATATCTTATGTTTGGAATTTAAGGACAGAATAAAAGATTTAAGCAAGTTTCTTGCTGATAGCTGATTTTATGTAGATGAAGCTTTAACAGAAATCTTGGCTGGAAATGAAAAAGACAAGCAATATTTTAAAAGGGTAAGAAAAAAAAACACTCAAGACTTTTAAGCTTCCTCTGAATGTGCAGGAATACCTCTCACTGTATGTCTCAATATGTTAAGTAAACAAATAATTTCTACTTACTGCCTTACCAACTTCTTTATCAAGGCTCAAATGAGCAAAAACTTTACTGGATTATTTCATTTTACTCTTACTAGTTCCAGGGGGAGTAATTCTCAAAAGTTAATTTTCTAAGATAAATGTCTAAGATGGTAACTACAAAAGACAATAAGATTTTAAAAACAAACAGTTCTATACCTAAATAGTTATTAGAAAATACGTGTTTGTACTTATCTAAAATATAATGTCAACTTGTCATTTACCAGGTGAAAGATGTTAGTTCATTCATCTGTAGAAGAACATAATATAGTCAAATGTCAAGACAATCTATATTCCTCCCAAGGTAAAACATTTAGTACTTCAGTCAGAGACTCAGGCTTCTTAGAAAAAATAAGTGATGTACTTCAGCATCATATTCCAAAAAGAATATTTCAAAGGAAAGCTTAAAGAGAATCTTCACTGAACTTGAGGGGACAAAAACTATCGGTATTTTCTTCTTCACATGTTAAATGCACACAGAGAAAATGTGATTTTTACCAAAATTAAGATGTAAATTTAACCCCAAATCTCTTCTATAATCTGTAAAATAAAAGCACATGTGAGACTATTTTTTTGCTAGACAGAAATTCATTTGTGTATGGGGAAAAAAAGGAAAGAAAAGGAAAGGAATAAATAATTTTTATTCCTCAACAGTTTTATTTTGCTCATTCTATCATTGTTATGTTAGTTTGTTAATTAATTAATTTTCTGCTGGAATAAAGCTTTTCATTCCTCTTCAAGATTGCACATATAATTTCCTGCACTTTTTAAGTTTTGCTTCCTAATGTCCATGTACTTAAGTGTGTTGTTCTTTATTGAATTAATCAAAGAAGTCATCACAGATCAGTATGAATTCTCTTGTTTCAAAAGACATAAAAGTTGATGCTTAAATGAATAGGTAAGGTGTTGATTACAAAGGAAAATTTCTCACTGCACAAAGTTTGTTCCTTGGTTATTTTTGTCTTTTCCTCCTGCTACAGTCAGTTGCTATAATCCCGCATCTGAATTATGAAATTTTAGCAATAACTGCATTAGAGCAATACAGTCAGAAATCGTAAGAAGATTTTGGCAAACTGCTGTTCTAAGGCATTTATGCTCTCTAATACTTTCAGACTGACAAAGAATTTAATATGCACTGTTTAAACAATCAAGAAGAATTGGGTGCAATCTGTCAAAAATTTTCCCACTCCCCCAGTTCTGTCTTTCCAAGTAATGAAAACATCATTTGTTTAGAAGAGTATGAATGGCATATAATCTGAATTTAAATGAAGTTAAGTTTCTGTAACTTCTTACTTAAAGTGGAAAAAGTGATATCCTTAGCAAGACCAACATTTCAGCTCCTACTGACCTGAGTTATATAGTTTATTTGACATTGCATGCTAAAAGAGAAGCTGAAAGTATGTCATATGGTGCCTTTCACTAACAGAACAAAGGGTGAGTAAAGAAGACAATAGTGTCCGTCACTGAAGGAGTTGTGGCTAAGTCCCCTGCCAATGTTACTGATACCAGCCCTCCAGATTCAAACTCAAGAAGTTTTGCTGTTGACATAATCGCAAATTGCATTGACCTCACATGAAGGAATAATGTGACTGGGC
>WBNO01021859.1:0-74870 GCA_013400575.1 Peucedramus taeniatus
TGTTTTACCAACCAGCAGCTCTTCCTGTGACACCCAGCAGGTCACAGGAGGGCTGTTCCTTCAGGGGGACATCTGGATCAGGAGGAAGCAAAGGCACAATCAAGAACACCAGGGTCATAAATACTGTGGGATGAGGAGCCACGTTTTAATTCTTCAGCTGATGTAAAATGATGGATCACAAATACCAGGGCTTTGCTTTTTGAATTCACAAATGGCAGGACCCCCACACACCCTGCTTCTCCTGAAGAGTGAAGCCCAGTTAGGATCAGGACTACAGAACTTAAAAGGGTTCTTAAAAGACTAAAGAACTTAGGAGGGTCAGACCAGGGGTTGCAAGAAATCAGTTTATGCTCCTGGCCTTGTCTGATGCCCTTTGCTCCACAGCAAATTTCTCCACCTTTGCTTCTTTCCCAAGCACAGTCAGTTCAGCCCATGCCCACTCCTGAGCAGAGCTGTGGAGGTCACAACACCCTGGGATCATTGAGGAAGGATCAGAGGAAATGACAAGAAGCAACCACTGCACTGGTGAGGAGAGGCTGCTCTGAGGGCTGGGGACAGACAGACTGACAGCTCTGGGACCCTGGGACAGGCAGCAGGGGGGTGGCAGAGCTCTCTGGCCTTGCTGCCTGCTTTAATCAAGGAAAACCTTGGGAAGCCAGGCCTGCTGCAGATGGCTGGGCTGGGGACAAGGTCAGGGTGCCCACAGCAGCTGCAGCTCTGCCTCCTCCTGCCCTTCCAGCAGAATAACAGGACAGGAGCATCCAGTTCTGCCTCCTCCTGCCCTTCCAGCTGAATAACAGGGCAGGAGCATCCAGTTCTGCCTCTTCCTGCCCCTCCAACTGAATAATGTGGCAGGAACACCCAGCTGTGCCTCCTCCTGCCCCTCCATCTGAACAAGGTGTCAGGAACATCCAGCTGTGCCTCCTCCTGCCCCTCCATCTGAACAAGGTGTCAGGAACATCCAGCTGTGCTTCCCTGCACCCCACAGAGCAGCAGCCAGGGCTGAATGTTCTCTCCAGTTTAGAAAACAAGGGCATTTCCAGCTCCCTGCCAGAATCAACCCATGGCTACTTACATTTTTTCCCAGTTTTTGAGGAAATAAAAACAAGAGGGGGGAAAACCACCATTTGATTCAGCTGAATCACGTCACTCACAGAGGTTTTAATTCCTCTATTTTTTAATCTTCTAAAAGCAGCAGAGGATAGCAATTCTCTAGATAAAACATTTCCAAAATCAAATCCTATAATTTCATTTAAAAATATGGAGATAAAACACTTCAAGGCCTCTCTGCCTTTCTATCACGTGAAACCATTCAGTGCCTTTGACCCAAATCTTCTCTCACTCGCCTGCCTCCTAAATTGCATCTCTGAGAAGTAGGTTATGAATTGACAACCACGGGCTCAAGCCTGATATTCCCCCCTCTATTTGCAAAGGAAAAATATTTCATGAGAAAATCCCTCTGTGCTTAAATTAGTGAGGTATTTAGGGGATGGGGGTGGTGTTTGTCAATGCTCCTGCCCTGTGGGCACAGGGTCACAGCATGTCACTCAGGGGCTCTCTGGTGACAACAGCTCTGCTTGCAGGAGGATGAAGAATTTCAGCTCGTCACAGTGCACTGAGAAATGGTGACATTCATTCAGTTCTGTATAATTTCCAAGCCTTCCTGCTTGGAAATTTTTGTTAGTTAAAAAAATGGATTTAATCCACTTTTCTATGGGTTTTCTCTTTGGGCAATGAAAAACCAGTGATATTTTTCATGACAACTTTCAGAAGGACTGATAAAACCTATCAATAGTCATCCAGGTTGGAAACAGCTGCAAAGAAAACATTCAGTTTCTGTTAAACAGATCAGAATAAATGAAACTATTTTGTTCCAGAGCTTCTAGCCAGTGATTTTAGATCTAAATAACAAAACTCTTCTGTCTTTCCATTGTTTCCCAGCAAATCCACGGACTTGGGGTTGAAGATGATGTTGTTTCTGATGATGGTTTCAGGGAGCTTCTGGCAGCTCCTCTCACTCCTCACACCACTGCAGACTCCCCAGCCCAGCTCTGCCTTCACTCCCTCCATTCCCATCCTGCTCCACATCCCTGTGCAGCTGTGCTAGGGCTGCCCCTGTGCAGCTGCCTGGAATTCAGGGAGCAGATTCCTTGAGAGGAGGGAGTTCCAGCTGTGCTCTGGCTCGGGAGGACTAGGGGATTAAAGAGCAGAGGAATTACCCGGCTGCCTTTACTGCTGGAAACAAGGGTGGGGCTGGAGGGAACCGTGGAGTTCCTGAGTCCAGTGACCTGCTGCTGCAGGCAATCACACCAGGTAATCCCCTGTGGCTGCTGAAAGTCTAGTCAGAGAGAGAAAGTCAGATAAACTTTCCCAGGCCTTGTCTTGGGAGAGCTTGAGAAAGCTCTGAGAAAGAAGAAACAACACACTCAAAACACCAGCTACAAAGATTAAGGATTATTTTAATTCTAAGATGTTTACAAGAAGGGTGCTGTTCCTAATTAGCCAATGATGTGAGAGGTGTTGATGAGGACCAGTCAGGTCCAGCTGTATTGTAACTGTCTATAAAAAGAATGTGGTATCTAATAAACTTGACATTTGCCTTCTGAGACCTTGGAGTCTCTATGTCACTTTATTCACCTGTCCTCAATACAACAGTGACAATCCCCCGCGGCAAGATCGGGCCCCAGTGGAAAAATAAAGCCCAAAGTGCCAATCTGCAGAGGGCTGGATCTGCTGGATGAGCACTGAAGGGAGATCCAGCAGAATCCCCTGGGAGCAGGCACTGCCCGCTGGCTGAACACCACCAGGTCATGCTGAAAGCTGGGGAGACAATGTCAGCTCTGTTTACATGACCTTTATTTTCTATAATCATTATTAAACTGCAAATAAAACATCTTGTTATGGCTCCTGTGACTCGATAACCTCAGCAAAGAGCAGAGCAGGTGTTTTTTCTCGTGCTCCAAAGGCCACACGCCGCTCCGAGCTTGGGGGGACTATTTCAGTTGGAAAAGCAATCAGAGCTGAGCTCGTGCTGCCAAGGATATTTGTCAAATGTATGTAAATAATACATTAGAAAGGAAAAGGAGATGTGAGGTTGTCTTGCTTGCAGTGAATAAACCCAGATTTGCTCTCAAAACACAACAAACCAGCACCTGGGGGTGCTTGGGGGCTCTCTAGAGATGGATTTTGGAGCATGCTCCAGGCAAAGGGAGAAAAAGCCCTGCACAGAACTTCTAGAAGGGTCAGACACACTGCCTCCATCTTCTTCAGCAGGACATTTCATCATGGATCTCATCAACCCATACAAATGTCTCCAAGGGTGTCAGGGGATAGTGCCAGGCTCTTTCCAGCAGTGCCCAGCAACAGGATGAGCAGTAATGGCCAGAAACTAAAACACAGTAACTTCCTTCCACAGAGGGTGGCAGAGCTGTGGAACAGCCACCCAGGGAGGGCTTGGAGTCTCCCTCTCTGGAGACATCCCAAACCCACCTGGATGTATCCCTGTGTCACCTGCTCCAGGATGTATCCTTGTGTCCCTGCTCACCTGGTAGGGGGGTGGGACTGGATGATCTCCAAAGGTCACTTCCAAACCCAGCTGGCATTAACCCAGCTGGGATTCTGTGTCCTGCTAAATGTCAGCAGTTTGCCGCATTTTAGGAGCCTCATTTGAAGCCCACCCTTGCACCCCTTTGTGCCACAGGCTGAGGAGCAGATCCATCATGAACATTCCTCCCATCCAAGGGCTGTACATGGAATTTAGCTGGGAAAAACAGCCCTGCCCCCATGGCTGCCATTGAGCCACTTACCCACCAGATTTTGCAAATAACCCAGTCCCTGGAGCCTGCTGAGGCTTTTTCCAAATCTCCCTATTTATCTTGGGAGCTCAGCCTTTCCCAGCCCTCCCCAGTGAGAGCCATTCCTGCTGTTCTAAAAAGGAGCAGGGGCCCCTGGACAGCAGAAAGCATTTCCCACTGTCTGCTCCCCTTCAGTAAAGGCAGACTGTTCTCTTTGCTTCCTCACTTTCAAACCCTGTTTTTTTCCTTATGAACAGTCTGTAATTTTTACCCTCATTAGTCACCAGCTCTTCAAGGCAACTGAATCAATGCTCAACAGCTGCTATGGTGTGTTGGAGAACTCCAAAAACAAGGAAATTTTCAGGAAACAACCTCTCTTCACATTTACTCCACAGGCATCTGCATTGCTTCCTGAGAATATTTGAGGTTTTTAAGATGTTTTCTGTTTCAGATGATCAAAAAGGCATTTTGTATTTAGCTCTGTGATTAAATAACATTGAGAAGCACATCCCCATCAACCCTAGTGGCCACTGTATCTCTCTTGCCAGTGTAAATATTTAAAACTCAGATGCCTGTGCTCACTGTTGCCATGCAGAAGGTATTAAATTGTTCCAGAGCACTGCCTTGGCATGTGCCTGATTTCTTCTGGAAGTCTCTACCAAGAACTTCTATGGTTAGAAATGAGACAATGATAGAGACAATGTTATGAACTTTCCCAACTTAACCCAAGTGCAATATCAATTATAAACGTTTGTTTTTTATAAAGTCAAGTGGTTAAATGTCTTCAGGAAAGCAATCAAATAACAGAGATTGTTTTTCCCCAAGGGAAGTAAAAAAATAATAATCCACCTCCTCTCAAATGCCCAGGGTTCAGTTCTCTGGCTTTCACAATATCCTTACACTCAGGGTACATCAGGCTGAGGAAAGAAAAGGTTTCTAATGCCATGAAAGAGCAGAAACAAAGATCTATTTTTAGCTAATCAACCCCACAATGCCCTAAGATTTAAGAAGCCTCTTTATTGCCTATTAGATATGAGCAAGGACAATTTCCTCTCCTTGCAGAGGATTTTTACAGACTGGCTCCCAGAGTTCAGCTGTGTCTGCAATGCAATCTCAGGTAACAGCACCCCAGAGATGTACATTCCCTGACAGGCAGGAGGCTTTCCCAGCTTTAACCACGTGGAATAAACCCAGGCACACGTGCTCCCTGGATGTGCCCTACCTGGAATGACCTGGGGGAAGGAACAGAGGACACCTGTTTGGCAGAGCTGAACAGATTCCTTCAGGTCTGTATTGCCATATCCTCCCCAAAGTTTCATTTGAGAGAAACCAGGGCTGTCTTTATGGCATGTGATAAAAGAAGCCCTCAGCACATCAGCTCTCTTTGTGCTGATGAGGTACAGATCTGATTGTTTCATATAACTCGCTCCCAGCAACAGCTCTGAAATCCCGGGTGGGAATTGCTGGGTTTTTCGGGAATGGATTATCCACAGCTTATCCTTTTCCCCCCTCCACAGGCTGCCACTCCCTTCACCGACCTGCTGCACCTCGCGGGGCAGGAGAGCGGCGGCAGCGGCCGCTCCCAGCTCCAGGTGCTTCATTCCCACCACGCAGAATTTCTCCAGGTGCAGATCCCGGAGGATCCTCGGCAGCCCGCGGCTCCATACCCCGGGTTTGATGAGCAGCACCGTGCAGAGAACCTGTGCCCCTGCAATAAACACAGTGAGGTTTGGTTACTACCCTGGGCACGGGGGCAGCAGAAACCTGGCAGGAAGTTCACAAAAATACCAACAAAACGAGTCCATAAAAAAACCGGGCATATAGGATCATTTATTGATTTGGGTTCGCTCTGTTGGGTTTTCAGATTAAAAATATATCTGAAGCAGCTTAAGCTTGGAGGTTTCTCCGTCAAGGAAATCTGCTCCAGGTCCAAAAGCTTTTGTGGCAGGTCTGTCGGATAAGACTCAAACCCTTTATATTACAGATTAATGTTTTAAGAGAGATAAAATATTCCCTTTTGCATTTTTCATGTGAACCGTGGTGATTATGTGATGTGATCCTTGAGCAGCTATTACATTCTTACTCTGGTGTTCTGTATGTTTTAGAGCTCTGTTTCAGAGAGGCACTGACAACCCTGACAGGTCCCAATTAATGTCATAAACCAATAATTAATTGAATTGTCTTTACCAAAATTGACATTCCAGAAAAAAATTTCTGCTTCTGACATAGCTCTCCCAGCAGAGCTGCCAGGAAGGTGCAGCACTATGAGGAGCAGAAAACAAACCAGACCAAGGAAGCTTTGCTGTCTGATGAAAATGGATTTAAAGGCAGAAAATACATAAATTCAGTTTTTAAATGACAGCATTTTCAAATTTTTAGTCTTGTAAAGTACTTGCTACCAAGAGTATAGTTAATATTTTATCCTTATAACATCTTCTGGAGATTTATTGGCAAGTGCAGTGTCAGAACCAGTCTGTGAGGCCCAGGAACTGCTGGTGCTGAACCACATCAATCAGCATGAGCACAGGGGAACATCCTGCAGGCTGCTAAAACTGATCCAAGCTGATCTGTTTGGGTACAAAACATGTCATTTTCTATTTCCTGTACACTCCAGTACTAATTACACAGATGTCAATGCAGCAAAGCATCAACAAGGCTACCTCAAACTTAATGCTGTTATTTCCAGGTGACAAGCAGGACATGGCACAGAAACACAGGATCAAAAATAAAAACCAAGATTATTTCCTTCCCATTTGATATGGAAACTTAACCCTTGTGCTGCAGGGAGCCCTCCTGTTACAGATGTGCTGTTTTCCTCACATCATTCCTGAACAGAAAGGTTCCATAGCAACAGCCTGGAAGTGCAGGAAGCTGCTGGGCTCCACCTCAGCAACCTCACCCGTGTGTGTTATGTAAGCACTCAGTGGCCTCCAGATGTTTTCCTCACCATCTGCTACGTTTTTGGGCAGATATTCTCATTCTTCTGCTGTGTGAGTCACTACCTGCTGCATATTTAGGGACTTTAGACACTTCAGGAGGATTGCCAGCTTGGTTTGGTCAGACACCTTGTCACCTAGAGCTGGCTTTCTCTCCTCAGCAATTATAAGTAACAAGAACTAGAGAAAATACCACTAATTACCAATGGAACAATCTCTGCTGATCATGAATTAGCAGAGGGACCTGTTTGGCAATGCTCAAACCTGCCTGATTTCCAGTTCTGGCTGCTCAGAGCCTTTCCTGGTCTTTATTACGTTTCTCTACTTTGTAATATTTTTGGATCCATTCCTCACAATCCTTTCCTTTTTGCCTCCCCCCAAAAATTATTACATAGGTTTTGGTTTCATAGCCTAACTGTGAAAATAGAATTTAGTTTATATGCTATCTACAGATAATAGTTCAGATAGGTGTGACTTCAAATAAGTGGGAACTCAAGACAAGCAGACACCACATCTCCTTGTATGCTCAGAGTGCATCACTGCCCAGATTCCAGCCTAAGGAAAATGTTGGTATATTACTTTTGCTTATATTGGGCTGGTACATCCAGATGTTTTAATTCCACTAAATCCTTGTCAAAGGACATTTTTCCATTTGCTCTTCTCTCACCTGCTTGCAGGAAGGAAAACAGGGATTCTGCTCGGCACCTCCAGCTCTCACCCACTACAGAAGAGAAGCAGATTTGAGTGAGTTTTGTGTATTCTGGGACAATCTGAGAATTGTGGTATCATCTCTACATAAAGCAGCCAATATTACAGTGACACACTGATATTTTAGGGTGTTACACTGGGACTGGGATTCATTTCAGATGTCCTGGGACACCCTGGGAGGGGTCACACTTCCCCCTCCTCTGGTAATCCCAGGAGCACAGGCTGAGCAGGACTGCAAGTCCTAAATAATTTTGAATCCATTTTCTGGGATTTCAGGGAGTGGTTAACAGTGGTTTTAAACCTATCTGTGCTCCTAATATTCCACAGACAGGTCAGATGCTGCCCTGTTTCTGGTGTTCCCAGAGCTCAGGTGTTTTGTTTGATGTTCTCTCAGGAACAAAGAGATGCTGTGGATCCTGAGTGCTGCTGATAAAACCTCCCTGGCATTTCCCCAACCAGCCAGGAGTGGCTGCTCCAGTGGTTCTTCAGGAGAGCAGAGCAGGATGAAAGGAGTCTGGGAAATCAGGACAAAAGCCAACAGAGAAATATGTTCCCTTCAGTCTAATGTAAAACCTGCAGTGATCTGGAGATGGGGAAAATCAAGGCACTTCAGGCACAGTGCAGCACTCATTTTTCAATGAGAATTGAAAAGTTATTGAGATCTAGGGCACAGTGAGGGGAATCCTGCATCAGACTGATAAAAGACTTCCTTTTCCAGTGACTGGCAAGTTTTGCCACTGCAAGGTAGATAAGAAAAAACTAAAATCTGTTTGTCAAAACAAAATTACTTTTTTTTTTTTTTATTACTGTCTGAAATCCATGTCTATCTATTTTCCATGGTTGTGTATCTGGAAGATATTTAGCCAAAGTGGTTTTTTTTTTTTTTTCTAATTAGCCCTCTTTCTCTTTCCACATGTTTGTTGCAATAATAAGAACACAAATAGCAGATAGAACCAGCCCTAAGGTCCTTGCCTTGTCTCATAACTTTTCAGTTCATCCTCCTAGCACCTTTTTTCCTTAGTGCTGGTTACCTGAAAGGACTTTCAGGATCTGTGAATCCCATGGGGACCTGGCCAGCACTGGGATGTAAATGACAGAGACACAGGAAATGCAACTTCTGCTCTGATTTAATATCTCTAAAACATCATGAAAATCATCATTTCTGAGATCTACACCTGAAAAAGGCTACTGAAGAGCTGACATTAATTACTTTTCCAGCTGACTTTGCACACCATCCCTCAGCAGGTCGTTCTCAGGACTGTGGAGAACAAATGCTGTGACAATACTCACATCTTCCCCCAGCACTGGGTGCACCCAGCTGGCCTTTCCTTCCCAACTGCCTGGGATTAGGATGTCTAACCAAAGGTTGACTAATCCCACTTCAATGGCTCTGACAGAGGACACACAGTTTTCTTCAATCTATTTAAGAGTCTAAAATAACTTGGGTTTTTTTTCAAGAGGCAACTGGTGCTTACCTGTGGTCTTCCCTTCAGTCATGGAGCTCCTGCCAGGTGGTGGCAGGAATTTCACAGCAGGGTGGTGTGCTGCATCTGAGAAAGGAAGGACAGATATTTTTATGGATTCAAGATGGGAAACCTTCATTGTCTGGGGCTGGAGGGTGACAAAGATAATTTTATTTAGCAGGGCAGATGTTCAACCTGCTACAAAATATTGAAGAGCTGTTCTTGACCACAGAGGCCTCTCCATTCCTCCCACAACAATAAAAACAGAAGGGAAAAATGGAATTACCTTATGAAAGAGATAGTGCAGGATGCTGAAGCTTGGCCTCAGCTGTGCTCCTTTGTTCCTCACAGTGGCTTTGGTGCAAAAGTCTGGCACTGCCATTACAACCTCCCTCAATAAACTGACTCACAGCTCTGCTTTTCTCTTATCCTGCCTTTCCATCTCAAGATAACTTTAATTAAGGGCTGCAGTGCATAAACTCTTAGAGTTTTAGACACCACTTTGGGATGTCTGATGGGTTCTCTTCTGAAGGCTTCTCTTGCTCACCAGTCTCACAGAGAACACCCCCATAGTTCACAGACAAATCAAACTTGCTGTGAGCCTCAACCCAGGATATTTTCCCAGACAAATCTTTCTTCGTGGTATTCAGCAAAGCCAATTTGTTACTGCACACTACACAGGCACAGTGGGTTTGACACAAGTGGCTAAGTTTGTGTTGATGACAAAGGACTTTTCTCCCCCAAGGAAAGATAAAGGAAGGGCTGTAAATTCAAAGCACGAATGTACTTATGGGACTGCATCACTCCCCCTCAGCTGATACATGGTGTTACCACAATCTTTGATTTCTCTCTGCTTCTGAGTAATCATAAAATCCACAATGGCTTGGGTTGGAAGGGACCATCTTGTTCCAACTCTCTGGCAGAAACTGTCAGGGCTCAGAACTGTTTCTCTCTGGGTGTGAGGAGTCAGGCAGCCCCAATTCTTCTCTGAATATTTCACATTAAAAGAAAACAGTGGGAGCTTGTAGCCTGCTGCTGTAAACCATCCAGTATCAATAACCCCACAGTCTGCACAGTGATTTAGTTTTAAGAGGCATGGCTATACATTTCCTGCTACAGGAGGAAACTATCAAATTTACTGTGCTGAAAGATCGATGCTGGCACACATCACTGAACTCTGAGATGCTTTTGACAGCAAAGGTTTCCATTCCTCTCTTCATTCTCCTCCAGGATAAAAAGAAATGCCCAAGAAATCTGTTTTCTTTGGCTCTTACAGATTGGTCACACCTCCATCTCCCTGAGCACAGGGCAAGGCTGAGGCATGAAGCTGAAAGTCTGGCACCACAATTAGGGGTCCACATTTAGGTGTGAGAGCTCTTGGGATCTGTTCTTCAGTTTCTCTTGTAGAGGGGGTTTAAAATGCATGATATTATTTACTGATGTTGCCAATTGCTCTGATATCTAATTAGTACTTATGGAGTACCTCAAGATCATCAGAAGGGGCATCAGGCCAAGCACGGCCACATTAATTAAATAAACCACCTTGTAGATGACCTCAGCTGGCTCCTGCTGGTTTCATTGCCTCATCTGAATTTAGCCAAGCACAGAACTTACCCCCACATTATTATGTTTTCCTGTGCCTGAGAAAACCCCCAGCACTGGATTCCTTTGTCCAAGTTCAATCAATTCCCACACACCATACAGCTGAGGATAACACAAACAGCAAAAACGTGCCTTACCAGTTACCAAATCTGCCTCAGTGAAGAAGAGGATGGCTTGTCTGAAGGTCACCTCAGGGGTCAAGGCCATTAGTGCCTGTGGGAGGCTGTCACCCATGCTGGTCCTGTCCCTGCCCTTTGTCCATCCCTCCAGGGCAGCTCCCAGGGCTCGGAAAGCGTCGACGCCACAGAGCGCGCACACCAGGACAGGGCTGGACATCAGCGTGTCCAGGCTCCTCTGCCAGTGAGTGTCTCCAGCCTCAAAAGGGGTAACTTCCCTGGCCTGACACCGAGTGAGATGGGGCAGCCACTTCAGGCCCAGGAGCTCAAGTCCTGAATCAGGCTCTGCTGCAAGTCAAGAAAAATGTTTTTAGCACCAGGCAGCAGCTTGTGTTTTGTAGAAGCTGTGCTTTCTTTTGGACACAAACATTTTATTTCACATTGATTTTTTCCCTGCACAAGTTCCAATGTTGTTCTGACTTCTGTTTCCTCCAGAATGGACTGTAATGCAAATATAGGAATATACTGGGAAAACCCACAAGATGCAAATTCTAAGAAATGCCATTACAGTGAAGAACAAAAAAAGGGCTATCTGGGAAATCAACAGGGAGCCACAGGGAGCAAGTGCTATGATTTGATTAGAGAGCACAGCTAATGGAGGGGAGTTGAAAGGGAATCACTGAGAGTATACTGATAACAACGTGGCTTGGCACAGCATAATCCATAATTATGGATCCTTCAGCACCTCTCATAACACTTTAGCAATGTTTAGCAGAGTAACAAACTACAGCAGAATGCTGACTTGTCTCTAAAGTAGTTTCAATGTTGTCAGGGTTGTAAAGTTGTCTTCTGACTACGTTGGAAGGTATTTAGGGCTCAGTCCATGAGTACTGGAAGCTTCTGTTGGCTCAGATCTCGGATATAGAACTTCACAGGATTTCAAGTAGTATTTCAACACAGTTCTGGGAGAGTCGGATACAACACAGTGTAAGACAGGCAGACTTGAGCCCTTTTGTGCCTACAGCTCCTGTCTTATCACACTTCAGTGCAACCTGCACATGAAATTACATAAACTCCCTGTCCTGCCTAGGGCTTGACAGCCCTTTTCATGCACATGTGAGCACCCAGCGTGGGGACGGCCTCGCTGCTCCTCCCGCGGGGGAACCGGAGCGTGAGGCCGTGAAGGGCCTTGGTTCTGCTCACCAAGACTGTCACTGCACAGAACAGAGCCTGTGACTCCCAAATTCCTGTCCCACTTCCAGCCCAGCCCTACCTCCCTGTGCTCAGGGAGGGACACAATGCTCTGTGTTACATAAAAGCTCTGCAAGCCCAAGCTCTACTTGGAACTCATTTGATGCTCTCTGAAGCAAATTATGTCCACTTGAGCTGCTTGTGATTGCCCATAACAAACCAAGATAAATTCTCCAGCTCTCTAGGGGGGTAACAAAGAAACTCATTCTTCCTAAGGCCTCTTCACCCCATTTTCCATGATGTTCCTGCTATGCTAAAAAGAGCTAGCCAGGATAAACTTCCCTGCCCAAGGTCTCAAGCCCTGCCCTGAGCTGGCATCACCTGCACTCCAAGACTGATTCCTGCTGGGCAGCAGGATCTGCTGGAGGAGCTCTCCAGCACTCTTCAGAGCCTGCATCCCCACCACTGTCAGCATCACCACCTGCTCCATCCCGGGCTCAGCAGCGTACGCTCGGTGGCACAGAAAATCCAGAGGGATGTGATGGGGCTCTGGCACTGCACTCAGGTTTCCTCCTGCATCAAAACAAAACTGTTACCCCATGAAAACAGATCTCAGGCTTTTTGTTGTGAAGGAATTGTATAAATCCCAACCAGCATTTCACTGTCTCCTCACACTGCAGCTCAGGAAAATCCTCCTGAATGAGGAATATTAACACAGCAAACCCCCTCTAATTAGTCCCAGTCCTTCCCTGGAATTACATTTTGCCATGTAAATCAAATACATTCCTTGTAATTTTTATATCCTTATTCACGCCATTAGGCAGAGTTGATAGATCTGTACCAAAATGATTTAAGGCACCAGTTTTGGGTTGATAACTAATGGCTGACTTCATGTTAAATCAATACCTTATTTTGCTTTCTAGGACATTGCAGGGCACACAATTGGGAGCTAATTTAGGGACTGCTGTAACACTGTGCTTCTATCCACAGTCCTGTTGGGAACAGCACAGTCTGGAGAATCCCTGGCCCATCAGAAATCCCTGTTTCTTCCATACTGATTCACTACATGATTATGTAAGCAATTGTATCAATAAACATTTATTTACTTACTTATTCCTACATCATAACGTTTCATAATGTTAGAAAATGGTGAATGACATGCATTTAATTTTAATTTTTCGTTAGGATTTAGTGTCAGTTTGGTTTTGTAGAGCAATATATTTTAACTCAAAGTCCTGGCATCCAAATTTTTAAACAATTAAATTAAATTAAACTAAATGAACTTGCTGAGCACATAAAAACCCCCAACATGTAGTTAGTGAAATAAACATGGGATTTTTTTTACTACAATTGTACAGAACTAGGAGGTTTAAGACTCACCCATGTGAGTCATAGATTAAGAACAGAAAACCCATTTCCTTGCTGTTTGAAATCCTATCAATCTCCCAGCTTTGAATGAATGAGTTACCAAAGTGAATACAACTGTACAAACTGAAATTTAGAATATCTGAGTAAAATGAAATTGGAAAGTGCCTTTTCTGCACCTACAGAACTATAGCTGCCAGCATTTACCACTTCAGCACATTCTAGTTCTACACACAACCACCAAATTATCTCATTTTAATATTTTGACTTCTCTTGAAACTATGGCAATAAATATGTATTGATTGGCTGTTAATAATCTAATTATCTTAATTAAGGTTTAAATGGATGTTACCATGTCATGTTTCAGTAACTTCTTTTTGCATGTATCTTTCAATTTACTTTAAAAAGGTATTTTCATTTTGATTTTCATTGATTCTTCCATGAGAGTTACTGTGATTGACTGGCAGCAGAACAATAAATGAGATACTACAGACAAAAAGCAAATTCCTAATGGTTTTATCCAGGAAAATCCCTTGTTAGTGTGGCTGCTCCATCCCTGCAAGTGACCAAGGCCAGGATGGACAGGGCTTGGAGCAACCTGAGATAGTGGCAGGTGTCCCTGCCCATGGAATGAGATGAGGTTTGAGTCCCTCCCAGCCCAGAGCATTCCCTGGTGTGTGATCCTGGAGCAGCCAGGCCAGAGCAGAGCCCCCCTGACCTACCCAGGCTGTGCAGCACGGCCGCAGTGTACGGAGCCCCGTGGAAGCAGAGGGATGGCTCCTCTCCAGCTGCAGGGGGGATGCTGTGCCCGCTGCCAAGGTCTGCCTCTGCCAGCTCCTCCATCAGCCCTGTGCTCAGAACAGCAGCAAAAGAGAGGAATGCTGAGCTCTGCTCAGCCTGACATGAAAACACTCTGCTGTCAAATCTTTGAGTCACTGGTCACAGCTCCCCTGCAGACTGAGCTTACCTGAGACATCACATGCAACTGAAGCATCCCCTCTCCCCAAAATCGCATGGACCACTTAAAAAGGGGCAAAGAGCTCTTGAAAACTGAGGCTGGCCCACAGCTTTCTCTGGCTTTTTCAGCAGCACCCAGTTGTTTCTATCCCCTCCTGCTGGGAAATGAAATGTGGAACAAGTGCACAGATACTGCCACAGAGCTCCTGAATCTGAATAAATATCTTAAATAAGGTAGTGTCCACTAGGAAGAGTCCTACATCTGAGCCCAGTGCTCACGTGGAGGCCTCAAGGTGTCTCACACTTCCAGGCATGAGGCCAAAGTCCTGCATCCCACAGGACTGGAGGTATTGCTGGGGTGACAGACCTGAACAGAGACATCATGTTCTGCTCCTGTGATTTCCAGCCTGGAAAATATTCCACGCCACTTTTACAGACACTAAGTGCTTAAAGCCACAATCTCTCAGCTCCCATTCTCCCTCTAAAGAGCTGGGCTGTGCACAGGCAGTGCATTAAGGTGTTGCAAACAGTACATTTCCACAACAATTAGTTCAGCCTTCTGTAATAATGTTTCAGGCCACAGTTTTAAAGGCTTGTTATTTTTTAAATTACTTTGTACACATTTGATTGCTTCTTACCATATAAGCCTGTCAAAAATTCACTGTAGTGGAGCATAGGAAATGGATTATTGGTGTTAGAGGATGATGGCAAAGCTTGGATGTCAAATGTAGCACTGACAATCACCTGCTCCTCAAAATTCAAAAGGTGTGAGGCACCAAAAATGGGCCATCACTGTCCCAGCAGTATTGTCTGTTGTTTATTCAAACTCAGGGCATGGCAGAAAGTAAAGCTTGGACAAAAATGTGTGGTGTTTGGACCTCAGGACAGAGATCCTTACCTACCTATTTATCTGCTCTGTTTCAGAAGTATTTGTCAAATTTTAACTTGCTTTGAAAATTGAACAACGTTCAAGACCTTGAAGGGGCAACTGCTTTTCATATTGATTACAAATGCAGAATTTCTTAGTGAGGCATTTACCCTACTCCAATCTTAGTGCTATTCTGCACTTCCCAGAGGCCAATCCAAAGCTTGTGGGGAAAGAATATCAGCTTCCCCTCTTCAGGGCTCTGGAATATGGACTAAGGTGTCTTTTCTGATGAAAATAGTACAGAACACATGGAAAGAGGCATTTGCAAAATCTGTCACAAAGAAAGGGAAAAACCCTGAGTTCTCCAGCATGAGGGAAAATATTTTACCTTTCTAGACTACCCTTCATTCCAGCCCCTCCACGTATTTCTAGTGGAAATTTCCCTGTGCAAAACAGGAACACAAGACATCATCTGTGGCACTGAGGGAAGCTGCAGAAACTGCACTTTTTAATGAGCAACTTTCCCTGGGTGCAGAGGCAGCAGGTGACACAGGGCTGTAATTACTGTGCCATGATTAATCCTCTGTGTCTGCACATGTTTTCAGAACATTCTGTGATAGTCTCAGGAGAAAAAGCCCAGAACTATTTGAATTGTCATTGTTTCTCCCCCAAACCTCTAAATGTTCTTTCCTATTGTGGATAAATTAAAGGAAGCAATTGGGCTGGGAATGAATGTCTCTATCATGCACTGTGTGGGATGATGTTAATGGAAGGGTCATCCACAGTGACCCCTTCTTGGCAAGAGCCAAGCAGGGCAGGATTTCTGTTTCCTCCTGACCACTGCTGTTGCCTCTGATCTTCCCCACTTGAGGTCGATGTCAACTGATCCTTAAGAAAACAAAAACTCAAGTAAGAAGATTTAAGGCAGCAACTTGGCTGGGTTTTGGCAGTCCCTTCATAGACAATGAGTTACCTTTGGGGTGCTTGGAAGTCACAAGGTGCAGGACTCAAAGAAGATGCTGCCCTCAGGCTCAGTGGCACAGCTAGATTTTGGCTACCCCACCTCTCCAGGCAAAAAGAGTTTCTGAGAGGAGGTGACTGAGGCCATAAAATCCCAGCAAGTCCTGAGGTGGGAGGGACCCACAAGGATCCTTGAAACCCAACTGCTGGCCCTGACCAGGACAGCCCCAACAACACCTCCATGCATTGGGTGTGACATGCCAAAGCAAGGCCCAGCTTTGAAGTGTCCAGGGACAAAGCTCACAAATCCAAACAGGAGGTTACAACTTCACATAAAGGAAAAACATTTCCCATAATTATGGAACAAAGGGCCAGGGAGGCAGGAGAATCTCTGTCCTTGCAGATTTTCAAGACCTGAGAGGAAAAAAGCCCTGAGCATCTTGAGGAAATTCATTGCTGATGCTCTGCTGAGCAGGATGTGGGATGAGAGGCCTTCTGAGGCCACTTCCACAAGGAACTACTCTATGATTCTAAGTTCAAGACGACTCCAGAGCCAAAGATCAAACAACTGGCAAAGGTCAGGCAGCTCTGTTGGATGTGTAGTAGTGACTGATTCACACGTTGGCCTGGAGATTCCTACAACAACATGAGCAGGCCTTGATATTCCCAATAAACATTCCCTGTGCTGTACAGCTGTGGTTGGACTGCTGATGTGGAACACATTGAAATGCAAACCCTCCCTCCCAGGCTGCTGGGCAGGGCAGCATTACCTGTCAGCAAGGCAGGGATGTGATGTCTGGCATTCTCCTTCCTCAGCAGCAGCACCAGGCAGTGCCTGCGGGGCACACCAGGGACTTCTCCTGCAGCACCAGCAGGTGAGCTTGAACTCTTGCCAGGGCAAAAGACAGCAATCTGAAATAATGAAGGGCAGATTAGACTGCTAAATCCAGATGTAATTACTACAGGGCTCAAGCAAATAGATGAATTACAATGGCATAACAAGATACAGCTCACCACTGAGCCATAGGAACTCCAATATCTGAGTGTTCTGCGTCATCTTTTCCTGAGACAGAGAAACTTAATTTAAACTCAGTGAAGAGGCTTAACACAAAATCATTCTGCCCTGCAGCTGGGCTGGGCTGAAACCACAGCAGTTGTAACTCAGCTGATAGGTGGTACCATCCACCATAAGTGGATCTACCATAAGTCACTCTAAGATTATCTGGAGTCCCAAATGAAGGGATGATTTTCAGAAATTTTAGCTCCAAACAGCATATTGGAGCAATGGTTGCTGCTGTTAACTCCTTAATGGCCACTTAGCAGCATGCTCCAAATATCTGGCTCTTTGGGCTGTGGTATTCCATAAATAGGTTATATTCATTCTACAAAATATTATGGGCAGGGACATGGTTATTTCTTAGGCTTGATCACAGAACAAGCAGAAAAGAAGGGATTTATAGAGTTTGATTTGCAAAATTATGCATTTCTGTCTGACATAGCAAAGAACCCTCAGCATGATGATTTGAAGTGTGGGGTCCACTCCTTTGTGAGAGCAGGTGTCATATGATTCCTGTGGGATTTTATAATATAAGAAGTGCAGCAGTGGACTTCTTGCATATCTTAAGTTTGACTGCAACCTTGCATTTGTTATTATTGCTGTTTCCTTAGGCTGACTTGTCAAAATGCCAAGTGCACTTTCCCTCAAACCTATCACCATGTTAGACAGAGCTTCAAAGAAAAAAAAGTTATTTTTGAAAGCTCTTTTTGAAACCCATCTGGAATGCACTGAAGTAGGGGACTTCATGCTGAAGGGCCCAGAGGGACTGTGAAGTACATCACCAAATATCAGTTTGTTAGTGAAGGCTCCTCCTGAACCACCTTTGCAGATCAGTATTTTGGTTCATGGGGCTACTGCCAGCTCTTGCTTATTCTGACATCAATGGCAAAATTCACATTTGTTTTAGTAGGAGCAGGATGATGAATTAACACTCCTGTTCTCCATGAGAGGCCAAGGCTTTGTGGGGTTTTCCTACTAGGGAAAAAGCCAGCACTGAAAACAGCCAGAGCAGCACTCACAGGAACATGGAGAGCTGGTAAAGAGAGAATGGGTGTACTCCAGCATTCACTGGAGGAGTGCTGGCACCATTAGCTGCAGGGCAAGGGGTAAGCCAGGGCACAAAGGGCACAGTACCTGCCCTGCTGCCATGCCCAGCACAAGGCCCTGCTGTGCTGAGAGCTGCAGCTGCCGCAGTCCTTGCAGCACAAAGCCCCGGCGGGCACAGGTGGAAAGCACAGCCCCATAGGCACGTGGAGGTACCAGAGGTGACACCAGCAGAATGATGTCCCCTAGATCAAAGAAAGGGCAAGAAAAACAGCATATTATTGTCACAGGAGCTGTGGTATCAATGCAAGGCAGCTCTCACAGCAGCTGCCTTCACCTTGAAGCAAACAGCTGCATCCCGAGCAGTGCCCTATGTTTTACGGTTTGTTTGCTGCATCAAGCTCATCATGACTGCAATCGAAGGCCAGCCCAGAGTGGGAAAGCTTATGGCATCATCAGTAATATCTTTATGAATCATCAGATGAGACGAGCCAGTCTGTCTCCCCAGCTCTGAGAGCTGTTCACACGCAGTGTGTCAGGGCTCTGGGAGCTGTCCCCGTGCAGCCCCCAGCACTCAGGGCAGGACTGAGCCTTGAAGGCCTGACCACACTCTGAAAGACCAAACAGGGCAACAAGAACTACTTGTTCTTGATCAATTTGTCCACTCCAAACAGCATGAAGCAGCTCTGGACATTCCTCTCTGCTGTTAATGTGGTCTCAGCAATCCTGCTCAGCACCCATTCTTCTTCTTCCTGTTGTCCCTCCTTTGTTCCTGCCTTTAACCTTCATCCCAGACCTCTATTGTGGCACAAGTTTCTGAACCTCTGGACCACCTGTGATCTCACCTTTGGTTTGGTACCCTCTGGGGCCTCACAGGTTCCTTGGACATCATGCTAATGGTAACAGCCTGCCTTGTCCTACCTGATCNGCTTCCTGTTGTCCCTCCTTTGTCCCTGCAAAAACAGCCTGCCTTGTCCTACCTGATCCTCTTCCAGCAGCTCTGGCTGCTTGAGCCCTCCTTGAGTCCCTCAATCCCAGCACAAACGAATGCAGACACAGCTGGAATTTACCTCGGGTTAGAACTTTGGGTTTTTAGACTCCTGTTTTCCAAGTTGAATCCCAGGCTCCCTGCCAACCTTGAGCAAGCTCAGGAGAAAGAGCCTCCAAGGCCCCCACATCTTAAGCATTGTGAGACAAGCTCAAAACTTTTCCCTGAAGCCTCTGATCTGCCTGAGCTCCCTGTTTTTACCATGACCTCCATTATTACACTTTCTCAGTTCTAACACAGCTTTTTTATCACTCACAATGTGTATTCAGATCTCCATAAGCTGCCAAGAGTGAGCTCTGAAGACAAATCCTCACTACCACCTCTACATGGTTTTCCTCTACACTGCCTCAGTAATTTCTCATAGCTTTAACCAATTGATTTAATGAGATTGGAGGATTTTTCTTTGTGTCCCAGTTGATTCTGAGGGTAGGACAGTGAATATTTCTTTTTATTCTAGACTTTGTGATATGGATATCTGTCCTGCCAAGGCTCAGCTGGTAGTTCAAGGCAACAGCACCAAAACAAGGGAAATCTTGTATTTATCACTAAGGATGGAATAGACAGGAGGGCTCTTTGCCTAAAATCTCTGTTTGGCTTTATGGCTTTAACGCTGGCTTTTAGCCATATTCATGATCTGGGAACTGTCAAAATCTAAGATTGTTGGTGGAAAGATTTTGGTTCCAATCCAGTTGATAACACTTTAAAAACCATTTTTTTGCACACACATATCCCAAATTAACAAGAATATCTGCTTGGGTCACCAAAACTCTGATTACTGTGAGGGGGCAGGTCTACCTAGCTGCAGTACCTCTGCTCTGCATGGGTAAATATTCCTGTCTCCAAGGGAGCTGCTGGAGACCAGAGGGAGGGAGTCAGTGAATGTTTCTTTTCCTGAAAACCCCAAGGGTGTCTGCTCCGAGAGCAGAATTTCAGCTCCTCTTGCCAGAGCAAAGTTATCTGAGAAGCAAAGCTTGACAGTGACTTCTGAAGCTCCATGCAGATGGAACGTGGTGTGGTGGAACTCAGCAGCCCACAGCAAATGTGAATCATTAACGGCCATAAAAGGAAGGGGAGGCAGCAAATGTGACTCATTCCATCAGTAGCCACCAGCTGCCATCAATCCCAATCCCAAATAACAGAGCCAAGGGCTGCCTGCCAAACTACCTGAGTTAACATGAGCCAAAAGATGAAAAACTGTCTCCAAATTGGTTTTTCCCTTTCTCCTTTCTCTATTTTCCTTCCCTTCCACTCCTTTTTCATCTTTTTGCCTTATGCTTTCATCCTTTTCTCATGGATTCTTTCCTTTGGCAATGTAATTCCCCATGCCTTCTTTCTCTGTCACTCCAACCCTGCTTTCCTTCTGCCATCTCCTCCCTGACAGTTGCTGAACTTCTGCTCCCCTCAGGCTTCATTCCTGTGAATGAAATTCCCACCTTCAACTGGGGCAGCAGAAACCAGCCAAGAGCTCCAAGAGCATTGTCCAAAAGCCCCCTGCACCCCAGATGTGCTGTGCCAGGCCCACTCCAAGGGATGTTGGCCTTTACAGCAGGACCCCAACACCTTTTAGCCAGGCAGGGCCTTGGCAGGTGTCCCTGGGACACAGTTTGCTGCTGCTTAGGTACAAATTCAGGGGCTGAACACTGCTCCTGCAAAGGGAAAATGGGGATGTCAGTGGAACCAGGTGATAACCTGTTGATATTAGTCCCATAAGATGCTCTCCTTTCTGACCGTGGTCAGTCCTGCCCTAAACGAAGCCTTAACCATTTAATTCCCCTGATTATAATATTCAGTCTTCAGCAGGAGAGGCAGATGATCTCTGATCAATAAACCAGCAGTTTAAGGACTCTGTTAGGTCTTCATGTGATTGTTTCTTTGATGAACAAGCCCCTCTGTGCAGAAATTTCCTGTGAAGTGTTTTTTGTTTCTTTTTTCCCCCCTTCAGTGGCATTCAAGCAGCCCCCAGGACTCCAGCAGCTGCTCCCTGGAGCATGAGGAGAATGAGGTGGTGACACTTCTCTGCTGCTTCATTTCAGGTAACAGTGTCCCACTAGAAATTCATTCCTGCCTCCAGAACTGGCCAGGTCACAGCCCTAACAATCCAGAGAGGCAGAATTGCCTTAGGTGGGCTGGAGTTAAGTGATGGTATCAGTGAAGGAGAACCCTAAACCCTCAAATTTCATTTCCTAACACTGACCTTTGGTAGTTGAGACAAGCATGGCTGGAGGTCGAGGCAGGATCAAGCCCTGGAGGTCAACTTTTTCTTTATCTGCTCCTGCCCCAGCTGCTGAAGGTCTCTGAGAGCTGCAGAAAAATGATAAATATTAAATGAAAAATATTAAAAGGTTCTGACTCAAACCTACTTTCTGTGACAAATCCAAGGCCACAGAAGCTTCTCTGGTAAAACTGCTTTACTGGAAAAGCCATTTCAATCCCTTGTCCGTGACATGAGCTGCATCAAGGTCTCTCTGACTGAACATCTTTTCATATTACTCCCCCTGAGGCTCTCTGTGTTCAATTAAAAGTAGCTAATGCAAAGTAGTCAGCTTGGCAAAGAAATTGGGAATCAAGAAATATGTCAGGCTGCACTAGCAGAGCTTTTCCCACCCACAGACACATCCTAGTTGCTATTCACTTTGGGTTCTTTAGGCTGAGTTTAACCAGTTTGAAGGGTTCGTGTTAGGCAACAAGCATGATCCAGTCTGGCAGGGATGTTCTTGCCAGCAAAACTTCCACAACATTCCTGCACATCCAAAAGGACCCAATCAGGGCAGGGTGAACAGAAGGTGTGGTTGAAAGCCAGGGACTGTCTGGGAACAGTTTTGGCTGGGACTGTGAGCTCAGGCTGCTCAGGCAAACCTGCCTCATCCCTTGCCACCATCACAGAGCTGGCTGGAACACATCCTGCTTGCTCACTCCCAGGAGCCCATAGCATTTGCAAGTCTAATCTGAAAAGGGCAATCTGAGCTGCAGTTTGTATTCCTGTCTCCCAACAGACCAAATTACCAGCATTAGGAGAAAGACAAGCCCATTATTTAGGAGGTAGCACTGCTCCGGACTGAGTTATACAAGAGGAGCAGAATTCATCATCTTTGTAAGAGGAAAAATGCATCTCTGAGGAAAATAAACAAATAAAGAGAATGAAACTTGACCAAATTGATTTTTTTTTGACATCTTAAACATAAAATGGTGAGAGTCGCTGGTTGTGGCTGAGCAGAGCTGAACTCTGACACATAATCCTCCACAGCAATCCACAGGTTAATTCCACATGGCTGAGCTTTGCCACTCACAGAAAGCACTGACAGCAGTCAGAGGATCTCACCTCCAGCCTGCTGCCTCTGACTGTGTCACCCTGTCCCCAGGATCAGGCAGGATCCCTAAAAATCTCTTCAGAACCTGCAGGTCTGAGCTTTCTGCAGCAGAGTTTCTCATGCATTTCAAGGTTTATAAGCCATCCTTCATTTTCACACACTTCTCTCATCATCCTCCAAAGAACCTTTTCCTACTGAATCCCTCTATCAGTTGATATATAGGGCAAAGCCAGAGGTTTCCTAGGAGAGGGTCACTCAGTGGCACACAGCCTTGCAGCTCTTCTGCAGCAGCAGGTTTCCAAATCTTGCAGCAAGAGTATGAATTAGAGGCCTGGATACCAGGGAAGAGGGAATGGGAAGCAACTACAACTGTCCCAGGCCTGACACATCTAGGAACTGAGAGAACAGGAGCTGGAGCTGTGTCAGGAAGGTTTAGGTTGGAGGTCAGGAAAAGGTTCTTCCCCCAGAGGGTGCTGGGCACTGCCCAGGTTCCCCAGGGAATGGGCACGGCTCTGAGGCTGCCAGAGCTCCAGGAGCTTTTGGACAATGCTCAGGCACAGGGTGGAATTGTTGGGGGGGGTCTCTGCAGGGCCAGAAGTTGGACTGGATGATCCCTGTGGGACCCTTCCCACTCGGGATATTCCATGGTTCTATGCTCTGCTGCAGAAGAGAAGAAGGATTTCTGCAGACTGCACAACTGGCTTGGAAATACTCAAGCAGAGGGATTGCTCCCCCCACACTCCTGAGCTGCAGGATCCTTGGAGGGCTGACACAGAGATCTCCGAGTGCCTGCCTGCCTCCAGGGCTCACTGCCTGCGCAACAACAGCTCCAAACCATCCGGGGCCATCACCTGGAAGGCGGGGGCAGGATTCCAGCAGCTCTCCCTCCGAACCAGAGGCACAGCTCCCTGTGCACCCGGCTGGGTGGGGGCAGGGACACGACAGGCTCCGCCTGGCTCCGGGCCCTGCCAGAGCCTCGGGTGATGTCCTGCAGGATGCCATGGGCTTTGGGCCCTCTCACACATAATGCCAGCACCGGGGACACCTTGCCAGGCTCTGAAGTGTAGTAGGAAGGCAGCTTTTCTGTGGAAACAAACACATGTGTGGGTAAACCATGGAACAACCCACCCCAAAGTCATTCACTCTACTCAAGGGCTCTTTTCAGATCTGTAAGAGCTAGACTTCAACAGAGGAACCACCTGGTTACCTGTCCTGGGAAATACCTGGTGACCTGCCCTGAGAATCTATCACCTGGTACCTGCCCTGGGATCCATCTCCTGGTTACCTGCCCTGGGATCCATCTCCTGGTTACCTGCCCTGAGAATCTATCACCTGGTACCTGCCCTGGGATCCATCTCCTGGTTACCTGCCCTGAGAATCTATCACCTGGTACCTGCCCTAGGATCCATCTCCTGGTTACCTGCCCTGAGAATCCATCACCTGGTACCTGCCCTAGGATCCATCTCCTGGTTACCTGCCCTGAGAATCTATCACCTGGTACCTGCCCTGGGATCCATCTCCTGGTTACCTGCCCTGGGGGAGAGATGTGGCTGCACCTGCACGTGTTTACCCAAAAGCAAACTTGAGTTTTTCAAGGCAGTCTATTGAAGAAAGAGGAATTGGTTGCCTCATGTTTGCTGTGAATAGTTATTACAGAGCAGGTGATGCACTGGAAGTATCCCTGCTTGTGGCAGGGGTTGGAACTTGGTGGTCTTTAGGGTCTTTTCAGCACAAACTGTGATTCTAAGCCAGCATTTTGAGTTCCTCTTGTTCATGACAAGCAAGGCTGGACTGAAGTACAGGAAAAAAAACAGGGGCCTGAGGAAAGGGATGGTTTTGAAGGGCATCACAAACTGGAAATCTGGGGACTTCTTTTTTACATTTTTTCCTTCTGGATTAAATACAGATTTTGTACAATGCTGTAAGGTCTAGGCAAATATTTGATTTGCCACCTTTAATTTTCTGCCAGGATTTGAACCATGACTTCCCTTATTTCTTTCCACAGCTCTTCCCTATGACTCTGACAAACCTTTCTCCAGCACAATTGGGGCCCAGGAAGTAACCCCAGAAAAAGCAAATTTGCCTCCTTTCCAGTTCTTACTGCAGATGTCAGAAAATGCAGCAAGGTGTGTGATTTTCTTCCCTGGGTTTAAAAGCATATTCAAATGTATGATTTCTTGCATAAGAATCAGAAGGCAGAACACAAATCTCCAGAGCAGGTAGATAATGGAGCAAGTGGCTGTAAATATTTAAAATAATAATTTTAGAGTTATCAAGCTAAGGGTAAAAATCTAATTTACAAACTTGCACAGCAGTTCTCAGCTCAAATGAATTGTCTCTTCATACGAAATGTTCTTAAATAATGGTGCATGGTACAGAGCATTGAAGCAGATCTGCTGCCTGTCAGCTCCTAATGACTGCAGGTTTTATGGTTTTCTTATCCATTTCTCCACCTCTCACCAGGAATGTGTTCTGTGCACAGCACCCAGACAGCTGCAACTGCAATCCCTCTCCTAAGGCAGTCTGCTCCTATTGCTTTCAAATGCAAAAAGGGAGTGAGGAGACGGGGGAATTCTCTCTGCTTAAGCTGGTCTTCATTCCCCTTCTGCCAGAGGAGAAGGAAGCCCATTTCTCTCCCTCTCAGCCTGCCTGTGCCTCTCCCAAGAGAAATGAATTGTCTGTGGCACATCTGAACCTTCCAGAAGAACTTCCTGGCTTAAAAGGAAGCACAAGCCACAAGCAATCTCTAACTCTGCAGCCAAAGGAACACCTGTTGCTCTGGAGTTGTGCTGCAGCAGCAACCAATAATATTCCATAATGCTTTAAGGCAGGCTTCATCATCTCTGTTTCTAATGGGAGAAAATAAAGACTTGAGTGGTACATGCCAGTATTTGATACATTGGTGTCTAATGTTCAGGACTTTGTGATTTGAGTTCAGAGCCCCAGATCGTGTTTATTTACCTTATCCTGCTGGTCTCCCACCTCAGATGGGATTCTATTAAATAATGTGACATTTTGGTGATGGTTTATCAGCCAATGCAATTACAGGCCAGATAAATCAGTACTCCTGAAGTCCCACAGGCAATGAGATGGGGGAATTGTGGAAAAGGGAGGCTGGATTTTCTGCAGCTAAAACCTTCAGGAGTATCAGGAGTAGTGAGGAACTAAATGATTATTTTTAACTCACATGAGCCTATCCCTGGAGCTCAGGGCACTGAAATGTGGGAGAGCTCACTGCAAAGGAACAACAGCTAAAGTTTGAGACCCAAAAATGTATGAAGGGTTAAAAATTCAGCTCATGGATATTCAACACTGGGAACAGAAAGAAAGAAACAGTCGAAGCTATTCTATCATTTCTTTTGGGAAAGATACAGGAACTGATAAAGCAACCCTCATGCAAATCTGACTCTCATCACCCTCCACCTCAGTGCATTTACAGATCTGGGCCCTCCTCAGCAGCATGGAAACTCTGGAGGAGGAGCAGAGCCCACCTGAGCTGGAGAGCAGCAGGTCCTGCCTGGGGTAGAGCAGGCGGAGGCCACAGACATCCAGCCCAGAGCCCAGCAGCAGCTGCAGAGTGTGATGGATCTCCAGGGGGCTTCGGAAGAGAGCCTCAAACAGCAGCACCATGGCAACCTGGACAGCCAGAGAAAAACATGGAAAAATCAGGGAAATGCTCCCAAGCCCAGCAGAACCTCAGAGCTGCAGCTCTGCTGCTCACCTGTAGTTTCCAGGATGGATCTGCACTGCCAGAGCAGCAGAGAGGCTTGGGTTTGGTTTCTGTTTATGTGCAGCTCACACAGAAGGCTCTTGGCTTTGGGCTAAATCACATCTATCAGTAATTATAATTTAATCTTTTTCTGCTGATATAACTTTGCCTTTTGTCACATAAACCTACTAGTAAAAAACTGCAAGGCCTCTGTGACAGAGCCCACAATGCATCCCTTCTGCTGTTCACTTTGTGCAGTACCATTTGCCCATCTTTGGATGATTAAATAATAATAGACCAACTGGTTGGTGTCTCTATACCTTTAACAGCACCAAAATTAACACTAAAAAAACCATCAAAAGGCAAACACATCACTGGTACTGTCCCAGTTTCAGAGTCTTCTTTACCAGCCTAACCCATTTCAGCCCATCCTGGCATGTAGGAAGACTCAGACCAACACGTTCTGAATGTTTGTACCCAAAAGGGAAGCAAATTATTATTATTATCCCCATCAGAGAAACAAATTGTTTTAAAAAGCAAGCGCTTTACGACAGGGAGTTGTGTGGTTCTGTCGATAATAAATTGTCTAGCTGGGGATCAGACAAGCTGATTTTCTGGCCCCAAATTTGAGCATGGTTCTCCTGAATGTTGAGCAGCTCAAGGATTTCCCCAGCTCAAGGTTTATGGCTGCAGCAAACGCCAAATGAATCTATCACTACTGGACACTTGAAATGAAATGCTACTGCCCCATAAAGACATTATGAGGCTTTACCATCATGATAAATGAAGATAGAAATTTACTCAAATCACATAAAAGTGGTCTAATTAGGAATAAAAGCTTTATTTCTTTATGTTTGTCTAGCTGAAGCTCTCCTGCTATTAACCCAATACTCACAGCAGCCAGGAAGGAAGAATTTTCCTGTAGTTGCTCTGAGTCCCTGGGGCTGCCTGGGCTTGGGGCCAGCTGTGATAACGGAGCCATCTAGCACAGGGAAGCCTCAGGAAGTGCCAGTGTCCCCTTTCCTCAGGAGCCTGGCACTTGGCCTTGCTCTCCATTGCAGCTTGGTTGAGTTGTGCCTGGCCTGGACTCAGACATCACCAGTTCTGGCCACTCTCTGAACCCTGGGCTTTCTGCCTTGGCCTTGTCACTGGGGGCTCCCACCTGCAGGGCTGTGCCCAGTTCTGGGGCCACCAACACAAGAGAGATGCTGGCCTGTTGGAGCAAGTCCAGAGGAGCCCACGGAGATGCCCCAAGGGCTGGAGCCCCTCTGCTCTGGAGCCAGGCTGGGAGAGCTGGGGGTGCTCACCTGGAGAAGAGAAGGCTCCAGGGACACCTCAGAGCCCCTTCCAGGGCCTAAAGGGGCTCCAGGAGAGCTGGAGAGGGACTGGGGACAAGGGATGGAGGGACAGGACACAGGGAATGGCTTCCCACTGCCAGAGGGCAGGGATGGATGGGATATTGGGAAGGAATTGTTCCCTGGGAGGGTGGGCAGGCCCTGGCACAGGGTGCCCAGAGAAGCTGTGGCTGCCCCTGGATCCCTGGAATTGTCCAAGGCCAGGCTGGATGGAGCTTGGAGCACCTGGGATAGTAGAAGGTGTCCCTGCCCATGGCAGGGGGTGGCACTGGAAGGGCTTTGAGGCCCCTACACCCCAAAGCAGTCCATGGCTTTGTGACCCTGGTATGATCCCATTACTGCTGCTGGCCCTGCCCTGTTCTTCTCAATAACAACTCATTTCACATGGGTGAGGTCCTGAACATTTTGTGCTGCACTCCTAACCAAGAGCTAACAGAAATCACTTTAACTTTCTCTTCTCCTGGGGCAATCAGTACAAATGCTCCCTACTTGTTCATACAACACAGTTACTCAAGATTAGGCAGTACCAGAACCTTCAGAAATTTCTTGGAATGTTTCTGAGTCCAAGTTTAATCAAAGTTGTGCTGTTTACTGACTTACAGTCAAGTGGTTTCAGGTTATCAAAATTTTGTCTACTCTTACAGATTTGCACCTGGTTGGTAGCAATTTCTCCAACCCACACATTTCAAAGTTTAATCTTCTGTGGCTCAGAGCAATCAGTACATCAATACTGATGACATAAAATACTCAGCTGATATATTTAGGTCTGAGTGAAAAACACTTCAAGATCAGTATTAGTACCAAAGCTGTAGATTGAAATATTCCAGGGCACTTAATTGTCTCTCAGTGTCCCCCCTCAGCTCCCAGGTGAGGAAGGAGGGGGTTGTTTGTTGTTCTTTACCTCAGTGTCTGTGTCTCTGCAAGCCTCCATGGCACTGCTGTCAGGGAAGTGTTTGTCATCACTCTCAACTGTCTGCCAGTAAAATCCCTCTGGCACTGCAAACGCCTTCTCCACTGCCTGAAATGCACAAAGGACAGCTCTCACTTCCACCTTGTCTTGGTCCCTTAAAATAAAGCAGGAAAATCAGGATCTTATGGCCACAGAGCACACGAGGATGCAGCTGGTGGATTAAACTCAGCCCAGTGTTGTTAATTTGTGTAATTTGCTTTCTTGCAACTATTCCAGTAGCTTCATTTAAGTGATATCCCAAGAATATGAATCTGCAACTGCTTCCCAAGAGCCTGAGCATTCCCAGGGTCCAACCCAGAGATTCCCCAATACGCAGAGCACCCACGGACATCACCAGGAGCTGCATCCATCAGCTGAGACCTCAATTCTCCACGACTGCACTGAGCACTCAGCAGAAAAGGGCTCTGTGAAAGCAATGCTCTAATTAACCAATCAAATGGAAGGGTAGGGAAGGGATTGCATGAACTTCTACATGCCTGTAGCCAAAATAGCACATTTCTCCTGAGCTCATGTCACCACAAGTGACACATATCTGTTAGTCTCATTGTGCCACATCCTCATGGATGGGCAAAAAATTGGCATTTAGGTCACAGCTCCACACAAGCACAGCATTTCCCAGGCTCAGCACCTTATTTTGTTTCCCATCCATTTTCTGGGCAGCCAAGCAAGCAACTTGTACAAGTGCAAGGGTAAGGATGTGTCACTCAGGAGAATGTGCTGTGACTGCACGCTCTGTAAGCAAGGCACAGTCCAGGGACAAAGGCAACCCTTGAAAGTCACATTTGTCAGCTTCTGGTTTGAACATTCCAGAAATACAGATGCATTTAGGCAGAGTTCACAGTGGTCAGGAATCATTCCAGGGATGAAGAAAAAAAAAAATAGTCACTTTTAAAACACAGGCTCAGGGGTAGCCCAAAGAGGCTTCACTACTTTTAAAGGCTTTACTTTGATTTACAGCAGGTGTTAATTTGTCCTCAGCTTATGTGGACTGACCTTTTCAAAAACAGAAAAAGAAATTAATTTTCAACATGGTCTCATCAGGACTTTTATGATGGAGAGAAAAGGGGCTAACCCGGCATGGAGAAGCATCCACTCTGCATTATGAGCTCTGAGCTCCATATAATGCTGTTTAATTGTGTAATCACCTGAGAGATTTTGGGTGTGCTGCTTGGTAAATGATAGGCACTTCAGAGCATTCCACAAATGTTTCAAAGTAACAACCAGAAAATGAAATTCATTTGAATATTAAAACCCCTCTGACAAGTGCCTTTCCACTTCAGAAACCTTTTGTGTTGTCTCCTTCCTCTATTTCTTGTGCTTCATGAGATATTTGCCTGAAATCAGAACTGGGGATTTCACTTTTCACCCTGTTTCAGTCAAATCAGCTGCACCAAACCAAGGGCTTTGGCATCTCCCAGTGGATCTGTCCCTTCTGTCCTGCAATCCATCAATCCCCAGCCTCCACTGCTAATATTACACTTGGTTGCTGTGGAAAATATAATCAGAAGAAAAGCAGATTTAAGGAAAGGGATCTTCCCCATTCCCAGTGCATGATGCCAGCTCCTATCTGCAACAGTGGCACAGTGCAGTGAGTCCAGACAAAGTGGGAATGCAGCAAAATCCCAGTTTCCTATTTCTTCCAGCTGTTCCTTGAACAAACCTCATGTCTGTGAATGTTCCAGAAGGAAAAGAAGGGACAAATGTGCTCAGACCAGTACCAGCCTCTATTTCCATAGACATCTTCAAGGGTAATAATCCAGCTCCAGGGCACAGGGTGGAAAATCCAATGGGAAAATCCAAGGGGATTCCAGGGTGGAAATCCAGGGTGGAAAATCCAAGGGGAGCACCCTGGTGTAAGCTGTGGATCCATGGTGATCCCAGGATGCTGCTCCAAGGCCACAGCAGGGGTGTGGCCACACCTGGGAAGCAAGGCCTGTGAGAATTGTTCCTGTCATCTGTCCCATCTGTCTTCCAACAGCCAACCTGAATGGGAGTTCACAAATCAACAGAAAACAGAGCTTGAAAAGTTTTATTTCTCCCAGAAAATCCTTCTTCTATTAGAAAATAGACAGATGGTTGCAGGATGAGCACCCTGCTTTGTCCAGCCTGGCTATAATGTCCCAGTGGAGAGCTCCTGACACAGCCTTCCTGTGCCATCAACAGGAAAAAACAGGGAGAAAGTCACTTTCCCCGTGGTGTAGGAGAGAACTGCATGGAGCCAGTTGTTCTAATACTGAGCTGAGCCCTTTTGGACACAAAAAGAGAGGGGGCTCCTCTGCAGGAGCCTTCTCCTATTGAAATAACTTGGACACTATATCTGTTTATGATACTTTAGTGCTACTTTTAATGTTCCACAAGAGGGTGGGTGTGACAATTGTGTTGGTTTCACCTCAGGGCTGGTTCCTGTCACTCCTCCAACATCACAGCAGCTGTAAATCCTTTCCCAAGCCTGTGGAAGCATCAGCTCTGAGTGCTGAGCTGTCCCTCGTGGGAGGAAAGGAGACTCCCCAAACCCTGCAGAAGGGTGAAGAGGCAGCCCAGCCTTTGATCCCTACCTGAAAACATCTCTCCAGTGAGGCTCTGAGCCCTGTACCAATCTCCCATCCCCTGGGAAAAGCCTTCTCCCAGGGAGGAAGGTTCCCTGCACTTAGCCAGCAGCAGCTGCACAGCCCCAGGGATACTCTGACTTCTGCTGTGACAGGTTTCAAAGCCCAGACTCATGAACCATAAACATCCCCATGTGTGTCTCCAGGGCTTTTTACTGCACTGACATCCTCTCCATCCACACTGCCATGATCAGGATGAGCAGGAGGGAGGGCACATCCATAAACTCCTGGTTTTTAGTTATTCCTTCTTGCCAGTTTATCCTTATTTGGTTTGGATGACAAATTCCAGCTTCTGCCACCTTAAGACACTGGAAAAGACCACTTTGTGCCACAGCTAGGACTGAGCATACACCAGTTTTTCCAAAAACATTTAAAAGAAACCCCAAGCTCCTGCTTTGTTTCAGATAATATTACCCAGATGAAGGCAGACAGTTCCGGGAAGGAAACTCACAAGAGAACAAAAAAGTGCTGTAAAATGCTCAGCAGAAAGAAGAATAAGGACATTTCAGAGGAGACTGGAGCTGCAGCAAAGCCATGAATATTTAACTGGCACACAGAAATATGACCAAGCCTGTGATCCCCTCTTTGTGCTTACAGTGTTTTCTGTTCCCATCTCTGACAACAAAGGAAGAGCTTTTGCTGTCAGGTGATCTGAGAGAGTCTTTTGAGTTGCAAGAAGTCTTCCAGGCTGTTCCCAGTCCCAGCAGGAAACAGAAACTACAGGAAGTATCCCCATGTACTCCACAATCTCATCTCCTCACACACAAGGCAAAGATCTGTTCAGCCATTATCTCTGTGAGACAACACCAAACCCCTCGGAGAAGGATGCTGCACTTCCAGTCCCTGCAGAGCCAGGTGGGAGCTCTGTGCTGAGGTAACTTCTCCCTGCCAACCCTGCTGAGCACACCAGGGGCAGCAGAGAAAGCACTTCTCTCTCTCTCTCTCTCACTCAGCAAGGCTCCTGTCTGATGGGATTCTCCAAATCCTGCCCCTGAATGAGGCAGCATCGCTCTCAAACTCTCTCCTCTCCCTGCTGCCCTGAGCAGGAGCACAGTTTTCCTGGTAGAATCCAGATGAACACAATGCTGAGTGTGTTCCCTGCACATCTTCCCTCCCCACTGTGCATGTTCTCTTCAGATGGCTACAGAATTTAGTACAGGAAAAAAGAGGCACCACAGGAAGAGCCCAGGCAGCAAAAAGTCTGGGATAGAGAGGGCTCATCAAGGAAGACATGCAGTTCTGGTGAGTGTATTTCAGGCAGTTTGAAATGGATCTCAGTTCCCCTTGTTCCCCTTCTGGACTGGGAAAGGGAGATCTTAAACCACAGAAGACAGAATGAGAGAGTAGCTCCCAGCCTTTGTGCCCACCAGCACTAAAGGCAAAGCACAGTAGCTTGGGAGTTCTTTAAAGCTGCTCTTTTCAGGAATAATGAGTGATGGACACAATCTAAATGTAAGCTGTCAAATTTAGGAAGAATGAAAACCTCTAGTGTTTTATTCCTCTCCAAGCTGTGCCTTCATCTTTGTGCCAGCTCTGGTAGACATCAGTGTAGTCCTTCCTCCTTCTAAAGGTTAGGGGTTTTTATTTACAAATGCCACTGGCTGCCTGAACTCCTGGCTCCATGAAAATAAATGCCAGACTCCAGCAGGATTCAGCCAGGGCCAGGATGTCACCTTCTGCCTCCTGAAGATACAGCCATGCAGCTATTCTGGGCTGCAGCCATGGATTATTTTCTATATAAATAGATGAAGTCCCAGGACAAACATTTCTCCCCCAGACAAGCCTTATCCATGTGGAATCTCCAGCCAGATGTGCTCTCACCCAGGCTGCTGGTACAACATGAGCTGGCTGCACAGCAGACTCAGGCTGCCAGCCAGGCAAGACCTGAGCCTTTTCACTCACTCAGATAAAGATAAACCACAGGCAAGGTTTAAAAGCCAAGGGCAGGATGAACCCATCCTTTTGAACTTCCTGCTTTACAGCTTCAGCCTGGATGTTCCAGAGACGAGTGCTGGGCTCCATGGCTGGCACTGCCAATGCTGCAGGACTCATCCTGCCACGTCTACTTTGGGTGAGCCCATGAGGAGGAGCTGTCCTGGGTGTTTTATCCCTCCCTAATGCCCAGTTCAGCTGCACAACAATCAGATCTTTCAAGCTTTGGAGGAGGAAAGCACAGCCCTGGGCTGTGAACTAAAACTGGGAGCTCACAGCAATGTGGGGCTCAGGTCTGGGAGCTGAGCAAATTGTGCTGCTCTCCAGGGAGCTCAGGCAGCATCTCCATCCCAAAACATGGCCCAGCTTGGGTGCTGCTCACACAGCATGAAATGAGAAAGAACACATGGGGCAAAAACCCCAAATCAAACCACAACTGTCACTGAACCACAGCAAAGCCCAGTGGCTGCAGTTTGGGATGTGTGAGAGGCAGTGCCCACACAGCCATGGGCCTGCAGAGTTGGGTGAAAGGCTGATGTGGTGATGAGTAGCAGTTCCCTGAGTATGCCTCCCTCAGCACTGAAACTAAAAGTTGTTACAGCAAAAGACAGGGGAAGATGCTGAAGGCAACTCAGCAGGGCCAGGGCCATGGTGCTTGTCAATGAAATAATGTCACAGGACTCAGAGCCTGAACTCAGAGAGCTCAGAGTGAGAGTGCACTCACTGAGCTCCTCTGAAACACAGACTCACAGACCTGAAAGATCTTTGGAACCCTCCCACTTCCTCTTCAGAGGCTGCCCACAGAACTTGGGAATCTCAGCTCTAAATCTGTGCCTCAAGTGCACAGAGCAACAAGTGCTGCATCCAGGGCTGCTTTTCCACAGGGATTTTAAATTTCAGCAGTAATGTCCAGCTCTTCATGTATTCAACATGGTTATTTCAGAATTTGAAAAAAAGTATGCAACTTTCAAAGCTTTTGTGTGTGAGAGCTCCTATGGCAACACAGTTAGCATCAACTCCAGCAGAGAAAGCCCAGAAATCTGAAATTTCACATGAAAGAACTGCTCTACTTCCTGCCAGCCCCCTGCCACACATCAACCTTGCTGTTAGGTCAATCTGTGCTGCTGAGCATTTTCAGCAGGCCTGGGTTACAATACCAGGGCAACACTAGCTCCCTGGACCTAGTTGTGGGATTCTTATCTACAATTAGCCAGAAAAAAAAATTAAAAATGGAGCTTTGTTTAAGCAAAAAGTAAGGAGGAAACTTTGTGTAAGGAGGAAACTTTGTGTAGACCTGCTCTTAATCACTGCTATTTGAAAAACCCACACAAACTTTGTGTCAGAGCAGAGAAGCTACTAAAGGAGCAGCACGAGGGGAACTGATCACCAGGAGGTGCAACAAAATCAATTTTCTGGAACTTTAAGTAAAAAAATCTCCTTCACCTTGACTTAGGGATGTCTGTGGACAGAGGAGGAGGGATGGAGGTTCCCCTTCTTCCTTAAAACCTCCCTGGAAATGCAGCTATGCCCTGACTCCTCCATCCTGGCAGGCACCTCCACAGGTAGGGAGTTCAAAGAGATGCTCTGGAAGATGAACATTAAGGGCTGCAACTTTTGGGCAAATGTCCCAATGTCCAGAAAAACTAAGAGAGAGGAAAAGAACTCCAGCATGGACCAAACAGGCTGAGGAAAAGCAGCATCAACACTTGCTCTAGGATGGGACGTTCCTCATCCCTAAGGTGAATGTTTGCATCCTGAGGCTTAGCAGCAGAAGTACTTTTATTTTATGCTAATATGAAGAAATCCTCTTTCTGCTGACAGGGAACCTTGCAGTTAACAGCTTCCACGGGGATGTCACTCCCAACCCAAGCTGGGCTTTAATGACTGCACTGTGAGCTGCTGCTCCTATCAGGAGTGAATTGCTGCAGGTTAATAGGCTCGTTGCACAGCACTCATAAAAATGCCTCCAAAAACCAGCACAGGCAAAGCAATCTGTTTGAGGTCCAGAATGGGCAGAAAATCCAGCAGACAAATTGACTGAAAACAAGATATTGGCTCATGCAGTAACAAACAAAAAAGCATAAAGGTTATTACAATTACTGCTGGCAATTGCTCTCCAGATCACACACAGAGCTGCTCAGTACACAACAGCTTCCCTCTCCCTCCATTCCTATCCTTTTTTTCCCACCATCCTGCCAGGATTTCTCTCTCAGACTCTGATCTACCTGGAGCAAAAGCAGGGATTCACTGCATGTTCTTCCACCACGTGGGCACAGGTTCTTTGGCCTGCTTAGTTTTGTACTCACTGCCTCAAAACAAATACAAATGTACAAAAAGCAAAGCATGGATCACTGGCCTTGTACCAAACCTTCAGACCAAAGAAGTTAAAAGAAGATGATACTGAGTTTTCTATGCAGCACTTTTTGGTTGTATTTTAATGACACTTGGGAACATTCTCAGTTGGTAGCACTTTGCAAAGCTCCAGGGCAGACATCAGGGTTTTGCTGCTGCCTGCTGAGAGAGTGGCTCATTGAGCCCAGCTTTGGAAATCAGCTTTGCTGCTTAACCAGCTATGAAAATGTGTCTGTTCCACCCTGGAAGTGTTCAAGGCCAGGCAGGGATGGGGCTTGGAGCAGCCTGGGACAGTGGGAAGTGTCCCTGCCCATGGCAGGGGGTGGAACAGGATGGGCTTTAAGGTCCCTCCCAACCCAAACTATGCTGTGATTCCAGAACTCTGTGGAAAAGCCACAGCACACAGTGGTCTCAGCCTCACTCAGGCCTGTGGGGCACAGAGCACTTGAGCTTGGGAAGAGAATGTGGTTTTTAAATTTACATGTTTTCCATGGCATCAAGGCAAAGATCCACCCCCAGAAAGCACCTGCTATCTTGCTGTTCAATTCCTAATGATTTATAATTCCTCTAATAAGGGATTTGCATAAAAGCCCTGGCTGTTTTAAATGATGCCTTATTTTATGCCTTAAAAGCAAAGAGCAGATTTATCTTTTACGAGTACGTCAGACTCTTTATGGCTCTTGCTTCTGCTTGAAAGCCACAGTGACTGCAAATCAACAACACTAAGCCTCCTTTTCCTGCACACAAGGGGGATAAACCTTTAGGCAAATTGCTAAGTGCACTGCTAAACTCCTAAGCTTTCATGGCATTGATTCTCACAGAGTCATAGTAATCCCCAAATCTGGTTGAAATGGCAGAAAAGTTGTCATGCTACATCCTTTTCAAAACTAAAACTTCATTGTGAACAAGAATTGCAGGCTTTGCCATTCCCTGGAATTGTGTCACAAGGGTTTTGTTCATCTAAAAATATTGGGAAAAGACCACAATTTTCCAAAGGCTGGTGCTGCTGTGGGAAAAGAATAAACAAAACATTCCCTCAAAAGGTATAGAAATCAGGTCATATTAATTGCTGCTTTGAAAACCCACTCTAAATATTTTACACCAAGGTAGGAAAGGCTGGTAAAGGTCTAAAAGCAGCATTGGATATCCTCAAGGAATAAATTCCCCCAATTAGTATAAGGAATTCTTGTAACATTTCAATTGGTGGGATATTTGTTATGGAGCACTTGCTAATCTGACTGAAGTGAAAGGTTAATTGTTATTCTGCTTCTAGACAGCAGTGAGTGCTCCTGCAGACATTTCCAGACAGGCAAGAGATTGGAAGCACTTGATCTGGAGAGGTGCTGTATCCTTGTAGCTCACACACTTCCCTGGAAATCCACAGACATTAAAATCACAGAACTGAATCACAGAATATTCTAATATTAGAAGCATTTGTTTTCAAACTCTGCTTAGATCCTTTGCTAAAGCAAATGAGAATATCTGTTAACACTGGAAAAACAACTTTTACTGGACCTGATCAAAAAATTACCAGAAGCCCAAGCATTTGTGTACAGTACCTGAGGGTCAGGATTAACAGCAGTGATGTTACTGAGCAGGACAGAGGGAATTGCAGGAAGAAGTGGGCACAGCTGGTTTTGGAAGTGACTGGCCAGTTCATCTCTCCTCCAAATAAGATCTGGAAGCCACGTAGAGGTCAGAAATGCAGAAATCTTCTGGTAAAACCTGGATGCTCCCTGGAGATGTTCTGCAGTCTGCAAAGAGCCAGTGGTTAAAAAGCTTTGGTGATAGTTTCAGAAACTCTGTCTGTACCTTGCACCTGTAGCTCCTCCTCTGCCCAAAGCCATCCCGACCCCAGTTCCACACAGCTGCCCTCAGATTCTCCAAACCAAACCCTGGTGTCACACCCTGCATCTCCCAAACCACTGCACCCTTGATCCCATGCTCATGTCATCCATCAGCTCACAAACCCTGCTCCAAAGCAGATCCCACCACACTCAGAGGGGAAGAAAAGCCCATAAACGGAACCATAAACCAGCCCAAGACAATGAAACATTAGCTTCCAAGGACTTTCTGAGGGATATAAATGAAAACAGTTGTTAGTGCCCCATCCCTGGAAGTGTTCAATGCCAGGGTGCAGAGAGCACTGGGCAATCTGGTCTAGTGCAAGCTGTTCCTGCCCATGGCAGAGGGCTGGAATTAGATGACCTTTAAGGTCCCTTCCAACCCAAACCATTCTGTGTTTTTTTAAAGATTGCAGCTAATATTAATACTGGTACATTAATACTGAATACTGCACTGCTAAACTACAGTTTTCCATCATTTAACCTCCTCTCTAAGCCTCATTGTTCTTCAGGTTGATTCTTAATTAGCAGTACTTTCAGAGAATAAAACCAGTGACCTCAAGGAGACCTAATTAGAAATTAACAGATTCAACAACTGTGCAGAACATCTTCTCTCCACTCAGAGGGAAGTGAAGGTCCTGCTCTGCCCTGGTGCAGCCTCACCTCGGGTCTGGGGCAGGTGTGGGTGCCAGGATAACAGAAGGATCTAAAGCTGTTGGAGTGTCCAAAGGAGGGACATGGGCATGGGAAAGAGTCTGAGGAGCAGCTGAGGGCACTGGGATTGTTCAGCTGGAGGAGGAGACTGAGGGCAGAGCTCAGTGGGGGCTGCAGCTCCTCCTGAGGGGCAGCTCTGATCTGTGAAACAGGGACAGGGAATGGCTGGAGCTGTGCCAAGGCAGGGTCAGGCTGGATTTTGGGAAAGGTTCTTCCCCCAGAGGGTGCTGGCACTGCCCAGGCTCCCCAGGGAATGGGCACAGCCCCGAGGCTGCCAGAGCTCCAGGAGNGGGCAATCTGGTCTAGTGCAAGCTGTCCCTGCCCATGGCAGAGGGCTGGAATTAGATGACCTTTAAGGTCCCTTCCAACCCAAACCATTCTGTGTTTTTTTAAAGATTGCAGCTAATATTAATACTGGTACATTAATATTGAGTACTGCACTGCTAAACTACAGTTTTCCATCATTTAACCTCCTCTCTAAGCCTCACTGCTCTTCAGGTTGATTCTTAATTAGCAGTGCTTTCAGAGAATAAAACCAGTGACCTCAAGGAGACCTAATTAGAAATTAACAGATTCAACAACTGTGCAGAACATCTTCACTCAGAGGGAAGTGAAGGTCCTGCTCTGCTCTGCCCTGGTGCAGCCTCACCTCGGGTCTGGGGCAGGTGTGGGTGCCAACAGAAGGATCTAAAGCTGTTGGAGTGTCCAAAGGAGGGACATGGGCATGGGAAAGAGTCTGAGGAGCAGCTGAGGGCACTGGGATTGCTCAGCTGGAGGAGGAGACTGAGGGCAGAGCTCAGTGGGGGCTGCAGCTCCTCCCGAGGGGCAGCTCTGATCTGTGAAACAGGGACAGGGAATGGCTGGATTTTGGGAAAGGTTCTTCCCCCAGAAGGTGCTGGGCACTGCCCAGGCTCCCCAGGGAATGGGCACAGCCCCGAGGCTGCCAGAGCTCCAGGAGTGCTTGGACAATGATCTCAGGGATGCCCAGGGTGGGATTGTTGGGGGGTCTCTGCAGGGCCAGGGGTCAGACTGGATGATCCTTTAGGGTCCCTTCCCACTCAGGACATTCCATCACTCTGTGATTATTGCACCTAAAAAGTGAAGCTCAATGAGGAAAACCCCAAATCAAAGGACAGAGATTGGGAGCTCCTCTGAGCCTCCAGAGAATGAAGTGATGGAGGGGCACAGAGAGGAGCCCCAGAGCTGCACACAGTGCCAGTGGGATAACTGGGGATGCCTGGCAGATCCTTACAGAGCAGAGGCTGTACAAATCTAATTCCCATCAGACTGGGAACACAGTTCAATGCCTGGAACAGCAGCCTGTCCATCAGCACAGAGGGATTACAGGAGCTGAGTGTTTTGGCATTTCTTCTGACAAGAAACCAAGACCAGGCAGGGATGTTGAACTCTGCCTCACTTCTAGCAGCTGTTTGGAGGAGGACAGAAATAAAATCACCTTAAACTATCCCGCAAAAAAAACTGATAAATATGAGAGGAAACATAGCAGAACCACCAGATACAGGAATAGATGCAATCCCAATTGAATAAGCCAAGAGACTTCTTGATGTGCAAAGAACAGGAGCTTTTGCCTGGAGAAGCCACTATTATAATTCTATTTATAACTATTAGACCTTGGGGCAGAGAATGAGAATGTGATAAATAATAAAAGATACACAAATGGCAGTGAAGTGGCCAGTAATTAAGAACTTGATGGCTCAGAGCCCCCTTTTGGGGCTGGAAATGGACTCTGGGCTCTACACATTAGTATTAAAATATCATTTGTCATCATGATTAACATTTACAGATATTTGGTCTTTTTTGCATAACCCAAAAATAGTAACTTAAGGTCTCCCTAAATTCTTATAGCAAACAGATGCAACAAAAGCACCTGGAAACCCAATCATGTTTTAAAGGTAAGCCCTGAAAAGTGTCTTTTTGTCCCCTCATGAGACAACTGGAACAAGAACCACTAAGTGCCCCAACAAGATTTTGTTTTTCAATCCAGCCACTGAAAACTTGCACATTGACAGGACAGTGAGAGACTGAGGGCTGCAGTGTGAAGAATGAAGTCCACATTTCTCTCCACAGCAGCGGAAGCTGCCCAAGGGCAGGAACGGGGAGAGACATGCTGTCGTTTTCCTGGTCTCTGCTGGGGCTGACATCCCAACTTGTGTTGTTCCTCCCAGCTCTGATCTCTGCTGGGGAAAGCAGCAGCTCTACAGATGCCTCAGGAAAGAAAGACTGACACAAGTCAGTGCTACCACAAAGAGCCTCTAATGAGGGACAGCAAACCTAAGTCCTGCTTGGAAGAGCTGCCCCAAGCCCTGAAATGTCACAGCTGTGCAGCGGAGCTGAGCTCAGAAGTTTTTCATGATGAGGATGGGCAGGCCCTGGCACAGGTGCCCAGAGCAGCTGTGGCTGTCCCTGGATCCCTGGAGGTGTCCAAGGCCAGGCTGGACAGGGCTTGGAGCAGCCTGGGATAGTAGAAGGTTATTGGATTAAGCTAGTTCACAATGTGAACTAGCAACTTCCAAATGAATATATTTTTTAAAGACTTTTACCATAAATGCATTCCCACAAGAGTTACTAATACTTCATAACAAAAACAAGACTTTCTAAGTATAGACAACGACAGTAATAGAATTCTTAGACTTTCACTTTTCCCAGCTATCATCTCAGCAAATTGTAATGAAGAGCTGATGATTTTAGCTCTTACTTACAATGCTCCAATGGTAATTCAACAAAAACCAACAACAGCTCTTGCTATTGTATTATCAGTGAATATAAATAAGCAAGTTGTATACAGAGAAATGCCTTTTAAGAGTGCCTAATGTCCTTTAGATAAAATATGTTCTTTAGATAAAAGGTGCTTTAAGAATTCTCTACAAATTCATTTCTCACATTAGGTGTCCCAGCTTCTTGCAGGGATTTGGACTGGATGGCCTTGAATGGCCCCTTTCAATCCAAACCATTCTGTGATTCCATGAGAAGGACAGGAAAAACTGCACAGTTTGTTCCACTAGGTTGTGATTTAACCCTTCCCAGTTCCAACCAAACACTCAGGGCAGGCTGAGCCCACAGGTCCAAAAGTTCATTCAGTTTTGCAACCCTGGGGACATATTTTGAGCATAATAATCTAGTATATATAATATAATATAATATTAAAAAAATATGGTTTTATGTTTTATGTTCTATATAGTGCTCAATAATTTTGGTGCTTTGGCCAAGCCCTCAGCTGCAATCAGCAGAGAGCAGGTCAGGCTCTGTCCCTCCATTCACTTTGCTCCCCAGAAGAAACACCTTGAATTCAGCTGCCTTGGGCAGGAGCCAACACCAAGTCCTTGTCCAGTCCAGCAGAGCCTGGTCTCATCAGCTTCTGCCCAGGCCTGCTCAATCACTAATGGAAAAGCTGCCTCATTGTTTTGGGCTGGGCTTTTTTGGTAGTGTTTTAATCATGACATTTGGTGCCAGCATCCATTATTTATTTTCAGTAGCACTGGACCCACAGCTGTGAAACTCCAGGTTTTGTGATAAACATGGGAAATTCAATCTTTGCTGCTCCCAGGCAGCAGCTGTAAGTGAAGGGGATGCTGAAGTGTGTTTTAAAAACATGTTCACACATCCTGATCCATTTAGGCTCCCCGTGGTGTGGCCAGCAGGTATAATACAGACACCTGAGCATGAAGCAGGCAAAAACAGAGTAGAAAATCCACTACCACCTCACTGAAGCCACAAAAGTTGCTTTGAGCCATCTGAGAGGAACTCAGCAGCCTCAGCAGAGCACAGGGCAGCACCTCCACGGTTCCTCAGCCACAGGACAGTTATTCAAGCAAGTGGCTCTCAGAAGATCTGGGGGACACAGGGATTGCTGCTCTCCACATCCACCTGGCCACACTTCCCAGCCAGAGTCACCCACACTGCTCAGGTAAAATAGGTATTTATACCAGGCAATGGATGGAAATGGGGCTGTGTATGCATTTTGCCATCTGTCAGAGCTGGGGCAGTTCTCTTCTGTTCATTGGGCAGTTTTTCTTTATCTCTTCCACAGCCAATCCTCCCTCCAGGAGATCTCTTCTGTCCATGGCCACTGAGTGTCCCTGCATGGCTGATAAAATTCCATCATCCCACTGGGAGATGCTCTGCCCAGGGGAGGAGCCAAGCATTCCTACCTGGATCCAATCTGACCCTGGGAACACCACAGCAGCCTTTGCCCACTGCATTCCCAGAGGAGCAGCTTTCTGCTCCACTGCATTCCCAGAGGAAGACCAGGCCCATCTACAGCACCCCTGGAGCTTCAGAGGAAAACTCCCCCCTTCTCCAGGATTACTGCTCCAGCAGAACCACCCCTGGCACTGCAGGAGGGCTGAGCCACCATGGAATGGGACTGAGCAACACCCTGACCCACAGGGGATCAGCTCCTATTCTGACTCTGGCAGTGTTTTTTTCTTTTTTTTTTTTGTTTGTACTACTACATTTGTATTTTTCCTAGTAAAGAACTGTTATTCCTGCTCTCATATCTTTGCCTGAGAGCCCCTTAATTTCAAAATTATAATGATTCAGAGGGAGGGGTTTTATATTTTCCATTTCAGGGGAGGCTCCTGCCTTTCTTAAGCAGACACCTCTCTGTTCAAACCAAGACAAAGACAGAACCAACAGAGCAGAGTCTAGAGCTGCAGTTTCACAGCTCTGTGTTCAGGACACGAGTTCATATCATGTCTGATATTACATGTGCTAAATTTCCAGCCTGTGTGCAAGATCTTCTAGTTTTATTGCACAGCTCAGGCTCTGGGGCCCACCGAAATTGAGGGGACAGGCTCATGTCCTGCTTCCAGGCCTCAGCTCCTGGCAGTCAAATAAAAATAACTCCTCCTCCTGTGCCACACTCTCCACGTGATTAAAATAAAGGAGGAAAAACCATAATAGGTGCCAAAAGATGGCAGGTAAATCCAGCTAAATTTTTGCAGTGTGAGGTTACAGCTAATGAGCAATTAACAAAAAAATGATGCCACAGAGAGCTGGTTTCTGGTCTGCACATAACATAAGTACAGCATTGTTGGATTATGCTATTTTCTGACCCAGAGATGGGGCAACTGAGAGGTGTTTTAAAAACTTTTATTCTATTTTCAGTCTCATGTGAAGGGTGAGACAATACAGATGTTAAAATTCAAGTTATCACAATTAGAAGCCTAAATGCCATAACCTAACTGCAGCATAACTGAGGACAGCTTGGGCTGGCAATTAGCTGTAAGCAACCCTTCAGCTCCACAGCACTGGGCTGTTCTCCCATCCCAATCTGGGCAGCTCTTCCACTGTTCTGTCCTGCCCTGCTGGAATTTGAGCTTGAACTGGCACATATAGGCCTGGTGCTCAGTACAGAGCAGTGCTTGCACAACTATCAGGTGTAAATGCTGCTACTCACTCCTGACTCGTGGGTCTGGGGGCAGCTCTGGGCTTCAGGTTCCTCTGGTGCCACCAGACAGGCGTAGAGGGCCAAGCCTTCCTCTCTCCAGGCCTGCTGCAGCCCCACCACCTCAAATGGAGCTTTGGGGCCATCCTTCCTCTTCACAGGAGGCACCTGGAAATCCATTGGAACACAATTACATTTTCAGATGGACTGAAAAAAACCCTTTATCTTGCCCTGTTGCTTTTGAGTAGAGCCCCACAGCAACCCAGGGAGAACTCTGCTTTGATTAGTAGATTAGCTGTGGTTTAGCCAGTAGAAAAATCAATAAAGACCAAATTAAATAGGAATAACATATTGCTTTTGATAAGCCATAGGATTTATTTTCACAATGAGGACTTGCAAGCTCTGACTTCCACCAGTTTCATTGTGTGGAAGCAGGAATTCATATTATTTCCATGGTCCAGCAGGGGTGAGCACAGAGCCCCTGCCACGGCTGCCCACAATGTTCCTGTCACAGCAGCACTGTGTGTGCCTTTATCAGTGACACTGAGATCAATCCAATCTCAGCTACAAATCAATGCAAAGGGATGATGCCATGCCAAGGGGCTCCTGCAGGCTCCCCTTAATAGTCCAAACCCCATCAATCCCCATCCTTTGAATCCACTTTTAATTGGGCTGAGGTGATTTCTTTTTCATGGATTTTTTTTTTTGTGTATGTGTGTGGGAGGCAAACATTCTATTTTCCAGTTTTTAGATCTGATTTAAACCAGAAAAGGTAAAAAGTGACTTCTGCAACCCCAAGACATAAATTATTATTGTGAATATCAGTTTAGATCCAGGGAGAAGGTTCCAGTAGGACAGACTATGCCATGGCTCTTTTGATTGCTCAAAGTCAGATAAAACACAATCCACTTTAACATGCAGAATAAATTAAAATTTTGATCATAAGTTAGAAAAGAGAGAGGAGAGACACTTGAAACAGCCTGGGAAGGCACTGGGAAGGTGCAAAATGTCAAGGCAGCTGGTGAAAAAGAGCAGAAAACTCTGGGAAAGCCAGACACAGGGAATCAGCAAAGTCAGGAGAAAGGAAAAGCAGAGGTACCTGATCCAGAAGATGCTCTGGATGGAGAGAAAGGCAAGTCTGAGCTATAGGACTGTAATTCCCTCCCAGGGTTCTGGTGGATACAGAAACTCCAAGTCTTGTTCTGGTTTATACCATCACCAGTCTCTAGGTGCATTATCATCTCTATTTACTGCATTTACAGGGAGATAAAGGCCTTTAAAAAGATGCTTTTAACAGAGGGCCAGGCTGGATTTTGAAACTGCTGCACAGCTCAGCTGGATCACTCAAAACACCAGCACCAAGTCCTCCACTGCTTTGAACACTGGATTCCCATGGGGAATTCTGCACCATCCAGGGAACCACTGTTCCCAACTGGCAGCATCCAGCACATCTCCAATGGGATCAAGGATCTGCTGATTTACACAAACCAGTCCATGGAATTGCATGGATTACCAGATGAGAATTTGGTCTAAAAATGCCTCAACATTTCCAAGTCTTTCAGTGAAAAAAAAATGCAAACTTCTTCATTGCTATCCAACAGCCATTTCAGAGCCTGTGTAGGATAAATTGGTGGATTTTACCCCAGTTTTTCTTGGGCACAAAGTCCATCTGAACATCTGAGCCTACACCCAGCAGAGTGACACAGCCCTGGAAGCTGAGGTACCCTTTCAGGCTCAGAGAGAACTGCTACAAAACAGAGCTCAGTTGTTGTTTTTTTTTTTTAATGGGAATAACACAAGGGAAGAGAGCTCACACTGCAGCTGGTCACAAGCTAACAAGTCTGAATGGAAAATTCAGGATGCAGGGCTGTTCCAGTGGCAATTTTCATTAGCACTGAACTAACACTAAGGAATGTTAGCAATGTTTTAATGCAAGCACGAACATCATTAACAATTAATTGTGTTTAAGTGGAGTTTAAGTGATTTAAAAGCCTGGCTGCTCAGGGTGAAATCTACCTTGACTGCGTGGATCAGTATTGGTATCCCAGAGTCTCTCCCAGGGAAAAAGAATAAGGCCACTGAGCAGGGTGGGAAGGAAAAATATACACTGGGGAGGAAAAATACACTGTTTTCTCTAGGGAATAAAGGGTAATATGGATGTGAAGGAGAGAGGTAGTTTCTTTAGAGGAGGAAAACATGTGAACCAAAGGACAATTAAGGCAGCCCCTCACTTGTTCATAACACTCTTGACTATCAGAGTCTGTTCTTATCTAGAACAGTGAAAACCAGGAACCTGTGTCCATTGCCAAGGACAAAGCCTAACACCCAGCAGTCACTTTCAACAACTGAAAATCTGGCTCAACAATCTTTCACTTCTTCATAAACTCCAGACACAACCCAGCTCCACTGACTCCGGTGAGACTTTATTTACAGACTCTGAGGTGAATTAGAACATAATTTCCACTTTGTTCAGCCACTGTTTTGTAGCTGTTGGGGGGGAAAAAAGGAGATTCCAAGAGTGATTATTCACTGGAGGTCCAAACAAAGCCCTCACCACCCAGAGCCTTTTGTGCCAGGTCACTGCACTCACCAGGGACAGCAGCCACGTCACGAGGGCCTGGTAGATGTTGGCTGCTCCCAGCACCTTGTCAGGCACCTGCCCCTCACACTGATCCGTGGCCACTTGGCCACAACTTGCCAGCCAAATGGTCATCAGCACCACCTCCTTTTTCCCACTGCAGGATCCAGGCAACGTGTCAATAGCTGGCAAAAAAGAGGCTTCCTGTTCAAAAAAAGATAGCATGAAAATGAAAGTCACTTGGATTACTGGAAGTGTATTCATCAGGAATTAATTAAATTCATTGCCATCACAGGAGGGGCATTTAACACCCAGAGAGCATTTATCAAAGAGGGAGAATGAGCCATAAAAGCCAGGTTGTTCCATCAGTGACACCTGCCTGAGCACTGCAGGTTTTCTTGGACAGCTGTCACCTGGGTCCTCATTTAGTCACACACTGCCTGGTGAATGGAAGGTTACACAGTCACAGCTGGAAAAGTGTGATTGAATTTATTCTGTATTCAAGACTCAGTGTTTGGGTTTGTTTTTTTTTTTAATCACTGAAAAGCCCTCAAACAAGCCTGATAGTGTGAAAACTCATTATTTTCTGCTTCACCTAACATCCCTCATTTCAGAGATGAGGTCACAGTTAAGGGAACTCACCTCCTTTCTTTACTTCAGCATTGATAGTTGGTTATTTAGGATGCAAATTCCCTCTCCTTTAAGAGAACTGTTCAAGACACAACTTCAAGCTTGAACTGTGGACTTACAGTTTTTTGTCCTTCCACAGATGCAGCAGCTGTAATTACTGGCTGGCTTCTTCTTCCTATCTCTACTCAACTTGCTGCCCCTGATATTTCTTTGGTAAATTAAGCAGCAAGTCCCTAAAATCCCAAAGATTCTCCAGTATTGCTCCTCAATAGTTACCATCATAGAATTATGGAAGGGTTTGGTTTGGAAGGGGCCTTAAAACTCATCTTCTTCAACCCCCTTCCACAGGCAGGGACAACTTCCACTGGAAGTTCCAACTTCCACCAGGCTGCTCCAAGCCCCATCCAACCTGGCCTCATGTTTTCAGTTGCTCCATGTAGCCCATAATGAGGATTTCTGCCCACACCTCTACGCTGAATGAACCTTAATTTGATTTACCTGAATTTACTCTGAAAGCAAAGTAAGCTAAATCCAATTACAGTCACTTTAATTCTGAATTAAAATGTCCAAAAGTGCGTTTCATGACTAATCCACTTGACAAGTTAATGTAGCTTGACTTTTGTGCTGGTCCTCAAAACAGACAACTTCTTAAAATGGTTTAAAAAGGAATCAAACGAAAGCAGCTCTACTGTGTCACCCAGTGTTCTGGTACCAAATAAAACTGCAATTTTAAGTAATAAAGGCAAAACTAATAAAGTAATAAATAAAAGTAAGAAAGGCAGAACAGCCATGCAAACGTGTGATGCTGCAGATTTGTATTAATTCATGTCCTGGAGTGCCAACACAATTCCTTAGGGCTTTGACCCCTCCACTGAAATCCCCTGAGGAAAAGACCTTGGGAGAAACTCTGGGACCATGATGGAAAAGTGACCTTCTGCTATATCCTATGTTGGAGAAAGGATTCTTCCCTCCTCCCTCAACAAGGGTGTGGGGATTAATGAGAAGAGGTAATTTAAGAGCTAATAACATAAACAGGATCTATAATGTTTCAGCAGGAAATCTCCAACTATTCCAAACCTCCTCAGCCCAGCAGCAGGGGAAGGCTCAGTGGGTTTTCTGACCAAAATCAGATAAACTTATTTATTAAGGTTCTTTCTGACTGAAGTTTTGGTGAAGGTTGGACCTTCCCTCTCCTCCCCCTGCCAGCCTCCTCACCCCAACAAAAATCTAAGTGTAGAACTCAAATAATATCTGAAATATTAAGATTAATGAACAAAAAATTAGCTAATCCAGTTTAATTCTGGGCAAGAATAGCTGAAGAAAAATACGACTGGTGCTTTCTGGGTATGGTTTCCACAGCACTGCCCAGTTTACCCCAGTCTGCAGAGGAGAGTTCAATCTGCCCATGTTACACTGGCTTTTATTTGTGCTGTATTAGGTTATAAAAAGCCTAAAATTACTCACATGCTGGGTTATTTTTGTTGCTGTGGCTGGAATTGTGCTGTCACTCAGAGATAGGCTTGCAGCTGATTGCAGTCAAGTGCCAACAATTACCAAAGAGTAAATAAGATAAAATTTCCTATTCCCAAATCCTTGCTATTTTATTTTGCAATTATAGTTTATGTCATTACAAGTTGCTTCAGCTCAGTTTCCCAACCCCCACCCACCCCCCACTCTCCAGCCCTGGCCTTTTTTCCTCCACTCTCACATAACACCAGTGCAAGGAGGAGCAGCAACCACAGTGAGCAGCCAAGGAGGGACCTTGCCCAAATCCACACCTCAGGGAAATAAGGGAAAAGGAATTGTGAGTTAACTTCAGGACAGCCACATAATCCAGCCTGCAGTGACAGGGGTGCTAAACTGCCTCAGAGGGAGGGCAGGGCTAGATGGGATATTGGGAAGGAATTGCTCTCTGGGAGGGTGGGCAGGCCCTGGCACAGGGTGCCCAGAGCAGCTGTGGCTGCCCCTGGATCCCTGGCAGTGCCCAAGGCCAGGCTGGCCAGGGCTTGGAGCAACCTGGGACAGTGGGAGGTGTCCCTGCCCATGGCAGGGGGTGGCACTGGATGAGCTTTAAGGTCCCTTCAACCCAAACCATTCTGTGTTTCCATGATAATCCCAAAGGAAGCTACTATTCATTAAAAACTCATTTTTAAAAGTGGCAATTTACCTCCATATTATTATTATTATTTTAAACCAGAGCTGTTTATGATAACAGCAAGCCAAGAGCTGGTGGGCACAAGATTGCCAGCCAAGATTAAGATAATTTTCTTTCTAATAAAATAGCTCAGAGTGGTTAAATGATGCTTTTGTTGATGTTTTTGAAAAGAGTAGTTACCATTACTCTTCCTACATATCCATGTAAGATTGGACAAAGAGTTTCAAAGACTGGGAAACATTAATGTCAAAGCTGTGAGAGCATGGAATGACCAAGGAAAAGTTTAAGAGCCAGGAAACAACTTCCCAAAGATTTCTCAGCAGAATCAACTCATCCAATCCAAGTAGTTGTCCCAGTGGCAGGATAGGCCAGGGAAAAGCCAATTTTTTACTTGAATAGATACAGTCTCTTCTTTTCAGGTAAATAAAGCTTCAACATTTCCCTCCCAGCACCTTTTCCAACACTAGCATGGAAGCAAATCAGCATGTTTCATCCAAATACCCTCCCTACTCCACTGGACAGAGTCTGCAGCAGCAAAAACTCCATCCATCCATCCCCTGCATGGAAAAACAAGAGAGGTTAAACTCACACCATCTCCTCCTTCACCATGGAGGAGTGAGTGAGGGAGAAGGGGAGGAAGGCTGTCACTCTCATTGGCTGGAGGTTTAATCAAAATAATTGCTTTCAGCCATGTCTAAATTTATCCTCCTATGTCATCTGCACCCTAGCTTGGATCCCAGATTTAAGAGGCAATCCCTGATGAATGGCAAATTACTGACTGCAGAACTCTTTTGCCAAATGATGCATCTGCTGTGGGTTTGTAAATGTGAGCTGATTTCTAAGTGCTGGAGCAGCTCAAGCTCATTTCTCTAATGAACCTTCCCCTCTCATTCCACAGCTGCTCTGGCATTCCATGTTCCTGCTCTGCCCTGGACAGAGCTAGTGGTACAAGACATAACCATGATGATTGTGTGGTTATAGCCCCATTTTCCACACAGTCACATGGGAAATGTAGGATTTTTAGGACACATTTAACAATTCTGGCCATCTAAGGCAAAGCAGATTATCACTATTCCAAGGCTTCTAAAAATTCTTGCAATAGATGAAGACATATTGGAAATGTCAAATGTTTGTTCATTTTCATTCTGTGGGGAAGGAAAAATGATGACAATGCCATCTGTTAGATGATTTGAAACTCCACATTAAAGTGTGGAATAAACCCTGAAACCATTCAAAAAACTGCTTTATCACTGCAAAGTGGGAGCAAGGGGTGAGAATGAGGAGAGGATCTGCAGTTCCTGCATGCAACTGGCAGAACACTCTGGAATTAGGAAGTTGACTTTTACTGACAAAAAGGAGAGTACAACTGATGCTTAATGGTCTTTTTATAAATGCATTTCTGTACCAGAGTCACTCTGTGGCACCACTGCCTTTCTGAGCATCATGTTGAGGTTATGGATCTGAAAAATATGATGGAGATGATAAGATGGCATTGAAATTTCTGATGTGGATGAGGCTCAGGTTGCTCAAATGGAGGAATTATGGTGCTCCAAAGCAAGTAACTCTGCCAAGAGAGGTTGCAGGGATTCAGAGAGCTGTGTAATGGAGCATTATTTGCTCTGATCTCCATAGTTTTCAATTCACTTAGGGCACTCCAGATCATGAGAGTTTAAGTTAAAAATGTAATAATAAACAAAATGTCTTTGCTGTCAGTTTTCTTGCTCTGGACAATTATTCTTAGTCTTGGGTATGAAGAATAAAACCTCTTAACTGCACTAAGGGAATTCTCAGCTGCTTCAGTGGAGTTAATGGCTCATCTATCAAAGATGTGGATGCACCCTCTTCCATGAGAGGCAAGGATCTGATCCATAGGATTTGTTAGCAGAGAGATGCTGTGGATCACACAAGATCAAAATATTTTTGGTCCAAATTCAACTAGTTAAAAAACATACAAATAAACTGTAACAAACAGCTTTTTTTTTTTTTTTCCTTTTTTTTCTTTTTTTTTAACCTATATTTTTTTTTTTTATTATTTTTGAGAAGTGAGAAAATTTTCTGACAGAGGCTCAGCTTAGGTAAACACTGACCTGAGAAGTGCATTAAAGTTTAAACCAAAGTAACACTGAGTCTTATTTGAGTTTGTTTGCTTTCTGAGCCATAATCATTAAAAATGAGAAGTGCCTTTTCCATGATTGGTGTTTACACTCCAGTAACACTTGGAGAGGCTCAGAAGGATTCCCAGCCTCATTGTGCTGGTGTTCTGAGCACATGTAACAAAAAGTTCCTCCTCTAATGAGTTTATACTCCTGGTTAATGAGAAGCAGCTGAAATGAGTAAAGGAAGTTTAATTACTTACACATTTCATGTGAGTACAAGACTGGGAATGGGGAGCATGTGCCTCAGTCCTGGCTCTGGAATGAAGTATTTCTCTGTGGAACTGTAAAGTGAGGATAATATTTCCTTATCCTGGTCTAGCTGGATTAATTATCAAGACTCTGTAAAGTGCTCTGAAGAGGAAGAGTGTAAGATTATCAACAAACTTTCAAAATTAACCTCTGTTCCCTTTCCTGCTCCTGGAAGTATTGTGGTCTCTCAGCTCCCTCAGCATGATCTTTTCTGCATCTTCCACTTGTTCTTCAAAGGATTCCAATTTGCCTCACACATGAAATGTGTCAGTACTTCTAGACCCTCCAAGGGAAGGGAATTGTACATGGTCACTTAGAAATGCTGGGACAGAGCATGGAATTGGTCCTCAGCCATCTGAAATCTAGGCTGGCATTTGGCATGTGCTCCAAGCTGGGTTTAGATCCTATGGAAATGGCTCTGCTTGGATACTGCAGGAGATTCCCAGGGTGTTGGAACAAGATAATCTTTAAGTTCCCTTCCATCCCAAACCATTTGGGATTGGTTCTATGATACACTACACATTTATCAACTTGGGGAAAGGCTTGTTTTTTCTTCCCATCTATTTATCTTTATCTTTTTCATGCATTTCCCCTGATACTCTGTGGAAATCCCCGAAGAAATAAAGGAAAAAGTCTGGGGGAGGAAACTCTGCTCAGCTGCTTTATCAGGAAGTTTTAGCAGGGCTAAAGTGGCTTGTTCTACAGACTGTCATCTTCCAATTAAAATGGATTGTATCCAGTTTGTCACAGGCTCTGTGCTCTTCCCTCCAGCTATAAAACACTCTCCAGACAACTCTTCAGACCTGTGAATTTGGGGCTTTGTGATCCTGAGAACTGCTAAGTGCTTACAGTGCTCCCTGAAGCTGGTGGGAACTCCAGGTGCTTGGCACAGAGCTGGGTAGAGCTCTGTGTTTGCAAAATAAAAATAACTGCACGATTCTTCCACTCCATAATCCTGGATAAAGCCCTGAATTCCACTCCCTGCCACTGAGAATAATGCCCCATAATGAGTATTTGTGGAATAATGTGTTTACAAGTTGTGACCAAGCTTATCCCCCTGTGTGCTGAGATTTGGAACATGAGCCCAGCCTAAGTCAGTGCTGAACAAGAGGGCATGAGGAAAACCAGGAGTGTAGTTTAAATCCTGCAGTTCCTTTAACAGGCAAGCCTGTACATCCCCTTGGAAAAACAGAGGGGCAGGTTCAGCCTCCTTTCATCTACAAATAGCATCAGTGATCACAGCCCTGAGGTAAGGCCAGGAGTTGGGAATTCTATTTTGATTCCAAGAGAGAGAATCACAACAGAAAGTGTTTGTTTCTCTGTGTAATTAAACGTGACTGGCACTCGTTCAGAGCCACTGCAAACCCAGCACAGACAGGACCTGAGGAGACAAAAAGCCCAGATATGGTTTTGTGTCCTCCTGCCCTCTTGGGGATGAGAAACAGAATTTAGCTCATGGACATTTTACATTATTGTCTTCAAGTTTAATGTGAACATCCTGCTAATGTGAATGGAGGAGTATTCAGGATCTCTACTGGCAGCAAGCTCACGCATGGAATCCTGGAAACTCTGCTCCTTTTCCTTGTATTAACCTTTCCCTTAAGCAACTGCAACCAATGTTCCCATCTGTCAAACTCAGGCAGGAGTGTATTGAGGAATAAGCCTAAACTAATTTTAATCACTTCCAAGATGTGCTGAGGAATATAAAGGATTAAATATCTCACATTATCCTGGGGCCTTTTCAAACTGCAGTCAGAGAAACAGAACTGCAAGATCTCATTGCTTTGTGAAGCCCTGGTTCTTCAATTCCTTCCACAGCTGGAAAAAGCACAAACCTGGGAACCCCTGGGAAGCATCAGAGTGGCTCTCCAGGTTTACATGGAAGGTTGTCCACAGCTTTTTTGGTGACCCTGTTGCATTCAACACAGGTGAATTTCCTGGTTCTGAGCATTTCTACAGCAATTTGGCTGGAAAACCTCTTAAAGCAGCCAAAAGTTATGAAAGCAGCTTTACTGTGTGGCTCTTGGACCTGCTCTGGTGGTGTGAGCAACCCATGGGAGAGGAGCCACGAGGATGGGAAGTACAACCTGCCCTAAGAGTGTCTGGGCACTTCCATAACATTCCTGACTCTGGCAACATAGAATTCACAGAATGACTGGGTGGGAAGAGATCTTAAAGATCGAGTCCAACCCATGCCCTAACACCTCAATTAAACCATCAAGTGCCACATCCAGTCTTTTTTAAAATGCATCCACAGAGAGCAAACTCCTCCTGTGTGGAGGGAGTTGTTTATAACACAGACAGGTAAGGCCTGGACCCTCTGCTTGCCTATTAAGGCAAATCCTCAAGTCAGATCCATGCCATCCTGAGCCTCAGTTCCTGGGATTTGTGCCCACAGCCAGGGACAGCAGGAAGCAGCTACTCCACCAAAGTGCTGTGCCAGCAAATCCCCGCGTTTGCTTTCCCTGGCACCATGTGGGATGATGAAGAGGAGGCCAGAAACACAGGCTCTGTGCCAGCTGCCAGCCACCCAGGCTAGAAAAACATTTCCTTGGGATCTTCCATCTATTCCAAATGCTGTGTGCTGGGCTGGTGGCACAAACAGGAATCTTGGCCTCCTGTCTCTGTGTGCTAAGTTTAACTCCATCTCTAATTGCCTTAGTTTATTTTTAAGCCTTTCTTGAGTCGAGGCAGAGGGTTCATTAAGTACAAGAGATTTTAATCTTGTTTCAGGAACTCATTAAATGCCTGGCAGGAAAAAAAAATGAGGAATTCAGGGGCCATCTGGTGGCTGTTGGGCGCGGCACTGCTGGCCACATCCTTGGCATCAGCCCAACAGGGAGAGCACCTGGAGCCAGGCAAAACCCAAACTCAGCTCTGGTGTCTGAAAAAAAACTACTATAGGAAATATTTGGTGATTTTTACAATTAATGGGTTTTTTTTAAGCTATATTAAAATAACAGTAAGGGCTAAATGCTGTTATAATTACATTCACACAGATGCAGTTGCTTTGGCCCAGTGTCAATGCAAACATTTGATCACAGGTGATTTGTATTACCAGGATCACCTTTGAAGTAATACAGATGTAGAAAAATTCAACTACTGTGTAACAAAATCGTTATAAACATAAAAAGATGTTATGGGTTTCCTCAGCTTCTCCAAATAGATGTACTGCACCACATTTCGGGGGATAAATTGGCATTTCTGTAAGGAAGTGGCACAAAACCTATTCCTTCATGAGTGGTTGATCAGGCCTTTGTCCATTCTTTAAGTGGAGACATTAATTTGACTTTCTTACAGTCCTTTTCCTTTATCCATTTTCCACCCAGCAATAAAAGTGGTGTATTTTTAAATAGTGCTGAGGCCATCATCTCAGAGCAGTCATGTGAGCAGCTCCAGTGGAGCTGGGGAGGTGCCCAAGTGCCCTGGCCCAGCAGGTGAAGTGCTGGGTTGGGATCCCAGGATCCACAATGTCCTTGAACAACCCAGAGATAGAAGAAAAGGGCAATTTCCAATGTTGATGTCAGCACCATTGCCTCAAAAAGATCAAAACACCCATGGAACAGCAATGGCAATCACAGGTACCTATTTAAGGAAGACAGGTAAAGAATCAAAAGCATTTCACTGACAATTTGCAGATCAAGGCACCTCCTACTTAAAAATAACTTCTGAGGGCACTAACTAAACTAAAAATACTTGTACAAGTTTTGAAAATCAATCCCTACTTTCAGGCAGACCGTGCTGATGTAGGGTAGCTGTCCCAGTAGCAGAATGTACAGCACTTCAGCACAACTCTGGATGGTAAATATGGATTTTGTCAGGGATTTTCCCCTGAAGAAATACAGGCTGAAAGAGAGAACAAGGCCATCAAAGAGTGAGGAAGGATTTGGCCATAATATATTGATAATTTTATCTTCCAGTAATTTTATCTTCCAGTTTGTAAAAGGTGTTTTAAACTGAGACACAGAATAAACCATTTTCCATTCCTTCTGGGAACACAACAAAAATAAGTTTAAATTATAGAGGGAATAATTTAAATTAGAATTAATAAAAGGTTTTACAACTCTTAGGATAAGTAAACAGCAAAATATACTACCTGGGAGTCAAGGATTTCAAGACCAAGTTCTGTAAAGAACTACTTTTGTGGCAATGCAAGTAGAACATCCTGTGGTTGAGAATTCTTCCTGACACCAGCAAGCTGAGTCAACTGTGTGTTAACATAAAGAACCTGCTGATTTTGACAAAAAGGTGATGGAGCCTGTGTTTACAAGATGGAAAGGAAAATACCAACATCATCTATTTGGTAAGGTAGAATGACTCTGTTGTGCCTGGATGTTTTTGTTTTGTAAGGCAGCTGTAAGGCTAAGCTGCAATGAGATGAGGATCATGGTAATATAATTACTAATACAAGGTTAGCCCAAGTGATTGTGAATGCCAAGAAAAATGAGATGCCTCAGTATGAGTCAACACATTCATTTCCCAACCACTCTGCCTGTGTAAGGGAGATAAAATTGTGTTTATAAGGGGCTGGTTACAAGGTGGCTCCTAATAGCTCTCCAACAACATTATCTTGTTCTGCCATATCATGATAAAGCAATAAATGGAGAACCAAGCTGAAACCCTGCTGAAAATATCTACTTTGTCCCAATAATAAAAGCTATGAGTACAAGCTAAATTCTAGTTGTTCTATGTTAAATGAATTCCAGGGCTGGATGGGCCGTGCAGGGGTTTGGCTGCAGTGTTCAAGGCCAGGTCTGACACAAGCTCAGGTGTTTCACTTCACATGGGGCTGCTGGAAAAGGAGCTCTGTGAAGCTGCTTTTCAGCAGAGACATTTCCCTTGGTCCTGGAGAAGCTGCAGAGCAGCTCTGCCTCTGCCTGGCTTTTCCCCTCACCTGCACTGCCCATGCTCTGACTTTCTGGCTCCTGCTCAGCCCTGTCCCATCACTCCAGACCCCCTGGGTGATCACTGGCCTGCCCGTGGCACCTGTCCCTGCCTTGGCTTTCTGCCCTTCATCTTGGCCCTTCCTCATTCCCACACATTTGCCAACTGGCCACCCTCACTGGAGCTGCTCTGCTGCTACTTTGGGACTGTGGCACTGCCCTCCCTGCTGGCAAGGACTGCCCTGCCTGCCTTGCTCTCAGCTGCAGATTCTGCTTCGTCTTCCACAAAGGCTTCCCACTGCCAGAGGACAGGGTTAGATGGGATATTGGGGAGAAATTGTTCCCTCTGAGGGTGGGGAGACCTGGCACAGGGCTGCCCTTGGATCCCTGGAAGTGTTCAAGGCCGGGCTGGGATAGTGGGAGGTGTTTCTGGCCATGGCAGGGGGTGGGACAGGATGGGATTTCGGGTCCCTTTCCACCCAGAGCAGTCTGGGATCCTGTGATATCCTTAGAATAACCTGCTTGTTCTGCTCCTGACATAAAACTCAGCTCTGAGTCTGGCAAAAGTTACCACCATTATCTGGATCCCACCTAATGGGAATGTGACAGAAAACAACATCAGCACCAAGTTACTTATCACAATAAGCAAGATGAATGAAGTGACAGATCAAACCCATTTAATTTTACACCCTCCATTTAACTGCTTTGCATCCTGTGAGCATTCCTTCTGTCTCCCTCATCAATAACACTGCTCAAATAATGAAACAAAGCCTGGGCTGTTCCTCTGAACTACTAATTCATCCTGATCCTACAGCAAGGATCACAGCACCACTCTGCTGGCTTTCACAGAATTCCAGGTGCTTGCATCAGTTCTGAACCAGATTCAAAGGTTAAAATGTGGTTAGGGAGCCCAATTTCAGAATAGACCGACTCATGCCTGTCTTAAATTTCACCAAAAGTTTGGGTGGTGCAGACAAGAAAACAAAACAAAACAAAATAAAACAAACAAAACCAAAACATAGCATTAAAAAAATCAAGTTCTTCCCTGCATGTAAAACTAAGAGGTGAGACAGATTGCCCAAGTATTCAGGCACCAACAGACATGGACTTGACAGGCAGAATTCTTAGAAAGAACCTACTGATTTCCCAGGGAATTGGCACCTGCATGTCTTGAAAATCCACTGGATCTTAGCCCCTTCTTCAGCAGCTGAAGAGCCCCTGAAAGTGATTTCTCAGTCTCTCAAGTTACCTCTCCCCAACCCTGACTCTCAGAGTGAAGCTGAGGACAGAGTTTGACTGAACTGGGTTAAGAGAAAGGAGACAGCACATTAAATCTGCTTTTACATTTTAGACAAGAACTCTAATGTAACCCTAATGCAGCTTTTTAAATTTCCTTTGCCAGTCTTTCCCAGCACCTCAGCTACAGTAATTGCAGAGTTTCTAAACTTTCCCTCTGATTATTATTCAATTCAATTATTTATGTACATTATAAATGGTCAGAAGAATTCTGGAAACTATGACAAGTGTTCCAGATCTGAACATCTATCACTGCCAAAACAAAGGACTTACAAAACAAATTTGCAAGTGTGCTACTCTGTCAAACTTCGGCTTGTTCTTTGAATATATGTGTTTATATATAGATATTAGATATTTTCACTGAGACATAGCTGCCAAATTACAGGGGCTCTTAGTTTTAAATGTCAAAACAGTCAAAATTTTCTGTCTGTGTTCATAAAAAAAGAAAGAAAATAAAACCCTGTTCAAATTCAAAGGGAAAAAGTGCTGTTTTCAAAGCAGATTTCAAGTAATCTTATAAAGGACTGTTGTATTTGATAGATGATGTTGGATACATTTTTTATTCTTAATTTTAATAATGAATATTTCTGAATAAGAGCTAAGAGCAGAGTTGCCCAGATAACATGGTTATTATGTGTTGTGCTGATTTGTTTTTACCATTGGCGCCTTGGGAGGTCAAGCAAGTTCCCCTGGAGCAGGCTGGGACTTAGTTTGAGATCATGGAATGGTTTGGGTGGGAAGGACCAAAAAGATCATCTCATCCTACCCCCTGCCATGGGCAGGGACACCTTCCACTATCCCAGGCTCCTCCAAGCCCTGTCCAGTCTGGCCTTGGACACTGCCAGGGATCCAGGGGCAGACACAGCTGCTCTGGGCACCCTGTGCCAGGGCCTCACCACCCTCACAAGGAACAATTTGTCCCCAGAGTCCCACCTTAACCCTGCCCTCTGTCCTCTCTTGTCTGTAACAAGTCCCTCTCTTTCTGGGCACTGGAGCAGTTTGCACAGGCAGCAGGAGCCTGGGCTGGTGAGAAATGCCCCTGTCCCTGCTGCCACAACAGGAACATCATCCCACCTCTTAGGGGAATATTTACAGCTCCACTTCCAGCACAGATCCACCCCGAGCTCTCCTCCAGACAAAGCACATCACCAAGCCCATCCTCATTTTATTGGCATCAGCACAGCAAATATGGGAAATGACCAAACACAGGGTAATTCTGCATTGCCTGGTGCATTGTCAGGAAGGAGAGAGCAAAGCCCACGTGGATTTCTGAGGAGCAAGTGAGTGTCTGCATCTTAATAAGGGCTAACTGGAAGTGGGTGGTACCTGCCTGCAGCCAGGGAGGAGCAAATCCAAAGGTTCTACAACTTTTACACTCCAAAGCAGAGCTCTGGGTGCTGTGCTGTCCTTGTCAAAGCAGGCTGGCAGAGGGAAACTCAGCTGGGAGCTTTTTAGTCCTTTACTCCTCCTCACTGACTAATCCAGTGCTAAATAAAATGAGCTTTCAAATCTCCACAACCACAGCAATCAATTTACAAAACAAACCTGAATGGTCCAGCCCCAGATCTAGCGCTGTGAAGTCTTTCCACTTTTGTACTGACAAAAGAGCTTTGTTATTGGCATTAGCTCAGAGAAATCATTATGGTGGATTCGTGGTGGTTCTGCAGTTTCTCACCTCCTCTGACCTTCTTACCTGGCCCTGTGTTCAGCAGAATCAGTGCACACAAGAAGCAGGACTGCTTGTCATAGAATCATGGAATGATTGGGTTGGGAGTGATCCTAAAGCTCATCTCATTCCAACCTCTCTGCTAAGGGCAGGGACAGAGAGAAATCTTCTGAGGGGTAACAACAGCCCGGTCCTCCACGCCATTATTAGGTTTTGGCTAAAATCAGGATCATTTCACACCCCCTTAATCAGGAGTAAAACCTATTATTAAACCCACAATCTTCAAAACCAATCCACAAAAATGAACTATAAAGCTGCTGGGGGCAGACAACAGGACTCAGCAGAGACAGTAAAAATATTTAACTTTTTTAGGAAAAGTTATGACAAATCATGTGGGAGACTCTGGCTGCTGTGAAGCAGATGACACTGAGGCCCCTGATTCCAGCAAGCCCTGACAGGTCAAAACTGGAGAGAAGCTGCTTGGGGAGCTCTCCCTGCACAGCAAAGTGGGGAATTCTCCCTTAGTGTGAGAGAAGAGCTGTACAGTGCTCCTCTCCTCAGCTAATGGTGCTCCATAACAAACAGATTTGAAACAATGCAATAAAAATGTCATTTTGCTCCCAGCTGCCCCTGGCAGGGAGCCCCTGTGTCTTAGGCTGGGAGTGTGTGTTCTGTTCCCATCTGTCAGAGCTGGGGCAGTTCTCTTCTGTTCATTGGGCAGTTTTTCTTTATCTCTTCCACAGCCAATCCTCCCTCCAGGAGATCTCTTCTGTCCATGGCCACTGAGTGTCCCTGCATGGCTGAGAAAATTCCATCATCCCACTGGGAGATGCTCTGCCCAGGGGAGGAGCCAAGCATTCCTACCTGGATCCAATCTGACCCTGGGAACACCACAGCAGCCTTTGCCCACTGCATTCCCAGAGGAGCAGCTTTCTGCTCCACTGCATTCCCAGAGGAAGACCAGGCCCATCTCCAGCACCCCTGGAGCTTCAGAGGAAAACTCCCCCCTTCTCCAGGATTACTGCTCCAACAGAACCACCCCTGGCACTGCAGGAGGGCTGAGCCACCATTTAATGGGACTGAGCAACACCCTGACCCACAGGGGATCAGCTCCTGTTCTGACTCTGTCAATCGTTTTTCTTTTCGTACTGCTGCATTTGTATTCCTTTTTAATTTTCCCAGTAAAGAACTGTTATTCCTATTCCCATATCTTTGCTGAGAGCCCCTTAGTTTCAAAATTATAATGATTCAGAGGGAGGGGTTTTACATTTTCCATTTCAAGGGAGGCTCCTGCCTTCCTTAGCAGACACCTGTCTGTTCAAACCAAGACACCCTGCCAGGCCCAGCCCACCCTGAGCCACTGACCCTGTGGAACAGGAGCGGGGTGTTCTCTGCCATGGGCTGCTTCCCCCACACCGAGCGCTGAGGCTGCCACTGCTCCAGCTGCTCCTGCAATCTGCATCTCCTCTGCCTCTCCTCCATCTCCTCTTCCTTTTGGGATAGCTCTCTTTCACTTCCTTCTTTCCTGGAAAATACACAGATGAAGCTTTTCACTTGGGGAAAAAAGCCACTCGTTCATCTAGTTGCAGTTCTATTTTTCTTGTATTTACACCACACAATTGAGCGGGAATCATGACATGAAAGGCTAAAATAGATTTAGAAGCAATTCTGGTGTTTGTGGGGGGACACAAGAATTTGTCAGTGGATGAAATCATCTCTCTAAGAAGAAAAATGCCTCAAAGAAAGGGAGCAGAGATCAAACTTCTGATAAGTGGTGATGATCTGGATCAAAACCAGATTGGTTTTTGATCTGGATATCCAAACTCCTTTAAGCAGAGATGTGTTTGTGTGGTGTCACTCCCCATCTCCACACCAAGATTCCCAGTCTAGACCCATTTCCTTTCCTATCTGCTACAGGATACGACAGAGATAAAGTTCCCCTGATCCCTAGACCTCCCATCTTTCTACATCTAGATGCTCACAGAAAGATTTCATCTGCCATTTCCATGGCAAACACAAAGTTCAATTTCTTCTGAATTCTTCCAGCCCCAGGTGCCCCAGCAATAATTAGAATATCAAGAGAGAAAACTGAAAACAGTTAAAAATCACTGAGTTATCACTCAGAGACAGTAAATAACCACATTCTTGCCTGGCCATGGGCTGCCATATCAGGCTAACAGGTATTTAAAATGGAGTTTAGTATTCCTGATGGAAGCAATGAGCTTAATGTCAGGAATTCCAGAGGGAAAAAATCCTGCAACCAACCACCTGCCATTTAAAGCAGGTACACAAGAGCTGAATTGTCTAAGTGGCAGGGCAGGCAAGTGTTTAACTCTTGACACAGTAATAGTCTCCAGAGCAGGCAGATCCTGATTCTTTCTAGGGCTCATATGTCAAAGTCAGAATGTTAAATTTCACTCTGAAAATAGCAGGATATAACCTTTGAAAAGGCAGCATAATGGAGCTCTCCCAAACAGTTAGGCAGGTGCACAAGGCAACCACCTGATTTCACTTTGAAATTAGACCTTCTGCAGAATACACTACATTTAACTAAGCCCAGGGAGGCAGAGGCCCAAATAACTCTGCAATATCCTCAGTTGATATCAGCCTTATCTCTATTTTTTAAAGCTTTCTAAGATATTCCTGTGGCATTCCTCATGAGTGTACTTTGTAACTCCAAGATCTTGCACTTTTCTTGTTAGCAAAGAGTCAGAATTCCTTTGGAAGAAAAAAATTACAAGGGGAGACTGGATACATCTTCCAGTTTGTAAAAGGTGTTTTAAACTGAGACACAGAATAAACCATTTTCCATTCCTTCTGGGAACACAACAAAAATAAGCTTAAATTGGAGAGGGAATAATTTAAATTAGACTTAATGAAAAGCTTTACAATTCTAAGGATAATTAAACAGCAAAATGTACTGCCTGGGAGTCAAGGAATTCTCACCATTGAGGATTTCAAGACCAAGTTCTATAAAGATCTGCCAGGAGATATTAGATTTTACCTCACTCTTTATTGGCACAGGGAGACTGACCCTTCCAGACCTATTTTCTAGGAAGCTGTGCTTAGGAAACCTCAGTGCTGTTGTTCCTAAAGGAGATCAATAATATGTTATCCTCCTCTTCTGTAGAATAAAAGCTAAAGAAAAAGGCTCCATTTCCAATGTCAGAAGTGCCATAGCTCATCTAATTACAGGCCCCACTGAGGCTGCCTCTAAACCTTCCAGCAGTAGCTGCCAGGACTGTTGTTCTTGCCAGATAACAAAACCAGACACCCTCTTCCTCCAAGTCACAGCCCAGGTACGCAATTTTCTTTAATCCTGGACAATTAGAGAAGCCACATCCAAACCCACTGATTACTTTTCCTGTGGGATACCTTGGCAATTCTCCTGTAATTAGAGGACACTCTGGAGCATTTCCTGCATTTTGAATCTTCTCAGCTTCCATTTTATCTTTCTCTGTGTCAGCTCCATCACCCCCACAGCTTGAAAAGGGGGGACTTTCCTTGCCTGATTCCAATCTCATCAGTTTTGTGGGAACGACCTCATTTTTCTCTTGCCTCACTTTACAAGATTGGTTTTGACTTTTATTAGAGGAACCTCTGTCTTCCAGCCTTTCTGGATGCAGTTTCTCAGCTGGAACAGACGTTTTTTGAAGAAGCTCCAAGGCCTCCTTACGGGCTGCTCGGAGTTGTTGCAGTAACAGGCTCTTCCCTGAGCAATTCCTCCTGCAAAGGAAATAAAAACCTGATTTCATCAAGATAAAGTGTTATAGGAATAAACTCAATCTCTGAGGAACTTCTCATATGATGAGAGCTCAAAACAAGGACTGGGCATCTACAGGAGCAATAACTGTGGGTGACAGCAGCACCAGCACTCAGGTGACACAAGCAGAGCCAGAACACAAAATTGATCTTCCTGGCAATTTATTTACCTCTTCTGCATTCAGGTACAACACAAACACCTACCTACCAGAACAGCCCTGAAAAAATGTATGGTTGGCATGGAAATCAGAGCCTATAGATTTTTGTCCCCTACAGAGACAAGGGTTGGGGTCCAAATACATGCAGAAAAAAAGTTTTTCTAATCATTATTACAATTTTTGAATGTTTGGCTTAATTTCCTCAATTAGACTGCTAAACTGTCAGCAAGCACATTACTGTGGAAGGGGAATGTCCTGTCATGACATAATCTACATGCACAGAATAATAATTCCTGTTTAATGATTTGTTCCAGATAAAAATGAAACTAGACAGACCCCTCGTGAACAAGATCAGAATCCTGCCCTGCTGAGACCAAGAGGATTTCTTATTTACAACCACAACCGAGCAGCATTTGCCAGGTGTTACATTTGTGCATGTTCTTTAGCAACATTAAGGTGAATCAAAATCCAAGCTTTGCTCTCCATCACTGCAGATTTACACTGATGGAACAGCTGAACTTGTGTCAGTGCCACAGAGAGTTCCCAAGCATCCCCTTGTCCCTGCTTTTTCCTGGTTTTGGGTTAGATGTTCTAAATTACATTGTTTGGGCTTCTTGTTTGGCTCATTGTTAGGCTCATTGTTTGGGTTCCTTGTCAAATCATCTCTTCTTCCAAACCATTAGAGGAAGTGTAGGTGGCTGGCACAACAAGACACATGCTCTGCTTGTCCCCTGCCCTGCTGTGGTTTGAACTTGCAGGCTGCAGAATTCCAAATGGAAGCCAGAGCATGAGTGTAGGAGGATGGTTAAATTTGACATCTCTGCTTCACATTAAATAAATGTCTAATAACCTATGGATATGAATCCAGGAGTTTAGCAAGAAAAGGCTGACATCTGTGCATGTTGAGGAGTCTACACTTTAGGATTCCACCCATCATACTCTCTCCCCTTTCCCCTCCAGTTAAGGAGAATTGGGAGGGTCCCTGCCCGTACAATGTAGTCAATATTCTCTCTAATCCCTATCCATTCTAGCCTATTTTATTATTTCTAGAAATAAAGGTTTGTCTGAGTCAAATCCCTACATTTCCAAAGTTTGGTTCTGAGTCTTGTCAAACACAATTCTGGTGTCACTAACACAGGGCTGGAGAGAAACTCACATTTTGCAGACCCCAGGGCACCTCTGGCTGTGTTTTGAGTTGTCCCAAGCAGCTGGATAGGTGCAAATATTGCCTCAAGGATCATCAGCTCTCTAGCTTTGGTAGCTTTACCATGCAACAGGAAAAGAGTGACCTCCTGGGGCCACACTGGAGCACTTTCATTACTGGGCTTTTAATTTTTTTTTGCTTTGAAGACCAGGAATGGAAATATTTAAGCACACAAACTTTCACTCTGATCACTGTTAGGGCAATTATTCTAGTTTCAGAAAAAATTAACATCATATCACTTGAAACACAGTCCTGGTAAGGAATCTTACATTCTCCTTTCTGCTTCATCCTGAATTGTCACAGTCTCTTCTTCTTCAGAGGAGGAGCTGTCACTTGCACTGTGAAACAATCAGACCATATTAATTAACCCTGTTCCAGCTGAGTGTTGGCTCTTGGTCATTTCTAGTATGCAAATTTAGAAAATGAGGAAAAAGGGAGAGATACTTCCACGGAAGATCTCCAGGTGTTATGGAGAGTCCTTCACACCATTACTCTAGCAAAAAGAAAATTCAAATATTCAAGCAACTAGAACAAAATGTTTACCTGTTTATTATCTAGTAGCTATTTATTAATTTTTATCTTTTTATGACAGAGGTGTGAAAGAACATTTTAAAAGTTACATTTCACAAGCATGAGATTCAGAAAGGTTTAAGTTTCTCACTTTTTATTACTTATTTCTCACTCCAAATAAAGCCAGGATTTACCTTTGTTCCTCTTCAGGGACTGTCACTGACTTTGGTGGCTCAGCATCTCTCAAATCTATGTACACAGTTGCAGGTTTTGGCAGGCCCTGGAAACTCATCCTCAGAGAACTTGGTGGAGACGACAGTAAGGCAACATCCCTACACACAGAAAACACCATCTCAGCAAATCCTCTGCCTTATCCACCCAAGGAATCCTGCAGGGAGTGGGTCAGGATCAAAACTGGACTGAGAAAGGAGCTTTGTGCTTGGCTACCACACAGATTCCAACTCTGCTTCTGCCTGCTAGCAAAATTCAAGAATTCAGCTTCCCCCAGGAGCACAGATCACAGGCAGGATGAAGAGGGATATTTAGCTCTCAAAATTTGACACCACCAAATTGTTCTGGAGAACAAAGGCAGGCACCAGAGAGATCACAACTTTTAACATCTCAGTGTAAGAACAAGTTCCAATTTCCTCTCTGCCTCTTCTGGCAATTCCATTTTATCTTCCCAGGCATACAAAGTGCAAATCATCCTAGTGGCTCTCCCTTCTCTGGCAATGAGGGAATTTCCCACCTTCCCCTCCACTCTTTCACTCATTATTTCCTCTGTGCTGCCACCATTGATGTTGTTCCCTCTGAGCAGCCTGAAAATGCTTTTCCTTCACACAGGAACCTCCAAGAAGCACTGACATCTCCACTGATACTCACAGAAAATCATCCTGTGTATTTTTGCTCAATTGACGTACCGTAAAGGAAAATGGTACCCTAGATGACAAAAAAAAAGCTGGGCAGGATAATTGGCTTAGCCTTGTTTTCCTGCCTTTCCCATTTATCCCAAGTGTCTGGTAAGGTTTAGACAAAGGTTGATGAAGAATGCCAAGGTGTTTATCATCAAATGGAAATGAATCACTGAGTATTCCAACTCCAATATCAGCTTTCTGTAAGGCTGCAGAGAAAAACCACTATGGAAGACCAGAAGATGGCCAGTATCTATTCTGGCAGCCAGGATGAGCTGGGATATGTGACAGAAAAGGACCCACTTATTGTCCTGCTTTTCCTGGAAGGAGCAGAACTTGGCTGATGGCCTCCCACAGGGAGGGGACACTGCCCTGGACTGCCTGGCACACAGCTCTCCCAGCCCTTCCATGAGCTCATCTTCACACTTCCTCCTGAAGGTCTCTGTGGAAGAGCAACAAAATAATCATCAGTTTATTTTATTTTTTTATGAGGGCTTCTGCCATGGAATCACCCAATATTCCCCATGTTCCCAGTGTTCCTCTTCGTACAGCCTGGCAGCAGGGGAAGGATAAAGATAATATTGTAACTGGCTTGTCTGGCCCATGGCAGGCTGTGAAGCACTGGCTTCAGGCTAAGAAACCTAGATGAAATCTTGAGGGAAGCTAATTAAACATGTTTTAGAGGCATTTAAAAAACCCACTACAATTTCTACATTCAAAATTATGCTGCAGGGAATAACTTAAATACAGGAACCTGAGTTTTATTTATTTTTATGCACTTTCAACAAGTGACATTACCATAATCTGCTGGGAAGAAAGCAACTTCTGCACGAGTTTTATCTCCCTGCTGCTCCAGCTCCTCAAGATTCTTGTCTACATCCCATTTCTCAATATTCTGAAAGAAGAGAAATGTGATGGAAAGTTGACTCCCAAAAGACCACCCCTAATTTCAGTGCCAGCTTGCTTACAGCAATTCCAGAGGAAGTGCTGTAAGGAAAAGAATGCATTTATTACATCCCTTCAGACACTGCATCCCTCCAGCTGCTTCAGCTACTTCTGCTGAGGCTTTTTCTCTGAGAATCATGAACCCTTAAAAAAATCACTGGAGACAGTGGAACAGATTAAAAAGTGGCCTGATACAAGGCCAAGCATGTGCATTCTGATCCTGAATAATGTGAGAACTTCTCACTGCCACCCACAGGAGAAGGACTTGTGGCTCTTCAGTTCTTTGAGATGAGCCCTTTCCTCCCCCTCAAACTTCTGGGCAAGGTAAATTCCCATTGCTCTGGGTACAGTCAGCATCAGATGATATCTCACAGCTGCTCACCCCACCCTGAAGAGAGGATCATCCATTTCCTTGCTCTGAATCCCTGGCTGAAGGCACACTCACCTGACTCAACTGCAAGAGGCTGCCATGAAAGTCCACATGCATTTAAACCACTCATTGCTTCCCCCTCTGAATATCATTTGAAATTGAAGTTTTAATGAAAAGATCCCACACCCATGTGAAATATCATCACCAGAAATTAGAAGTGCTTATGAGTTTTATTGAAAGGAAGGGGGCTGTGAGTCGTGACAGTGAAACCACTGCCACAAATATGCATTTAACACAACCACTCATGGCCTTTAAAAAAGCAGAAGCAGCCTCCAAACCCAGAAGCTGCACCTTGTAAAACCTCCAGCATCTGCCCCTCTTGTTGAAGAGAAGGTTCTACCTCCTTCCTGAGGTTCTACCTCCTTCCTGACATATCCTTCCAGATATGTCTTCACACATATCTGAACCTTTATTAGATTTATTCTAACACTGCAGCACTGGTTTAAGTTCCAGAAGGTCCAGACAAAATAGAAGTGAAGATTTGCACAATTCTATTTCTAATACAGAAAGGAACTTAACAGAAAAAAAAAAACCCAACACATTTCAAATTAACTGATAGGAATGAAGAAGAAACTGTATATTAGGTTTAGCAACTTGACACAAACTGAGGAGCCTGGCTGAGCTGGGGAGCAGCAACTCCCTTCCAAATGAAAGTAGGAACACACTGAGCCTGGTCTCAGAACTCACCCCAAAGCACCAGACTTCAGCTCATTGAAGTCACTGACATCAAACAGGTTCTGAAAGGCAAGTAGTGCCTCCTGAATTAAAAGAGACTGAATTCTATGAGGTGAGCTGGGAATTACATCCAGACCCACTTGAAAAAGATGTCCTTCAATGATGCAGCACAATTCAACTCACATGCCAGCAGCTGCATGATTTGCCTGGACTGGAACAGCTCTAACATCAAAAAGTTCATTTATGTGAATACATGAAATGGGAAGGGAAACATCTGTACTCTGACCTGTGGAAGGCTTTGAACAGAAAGATCAGGACCTGTTCTGTGCTGATTAAGTCCTAATGAACTTAAAAATCAATACAGTCAGATCTATAACTTAGTGCTGAAGAGAACCACCCCTGACTCTGGGCCACATTCCAGTTAGCACTGAGCTGCTCATACTACCTGCCTTAGGAACAACCCTAAACACCTCCTCACCTCCAGCACTCCCTTGGAAGGCCAGAAAGCTCCCTGTTTTAAGGCAAAGTCTGCCTGGGACCTGAAAAACTCCTTGCCTTCCCAGGGACAGGTGCTATGGTTGGCTTCCCTGCACAGTTCGTGGACCTTGCTGCTGATCCATGGCTTTTGCCATGGTTTGGACTTGCACTGACAGCTCTGGGACAGCTTTTGGTACTTGTGTATCACACAGCCCCTGCCCCTGGGGTGTGTCAAAACTGGGCACTTGAGTTCCTTGCTGCAGTGGGGTTATGCAGGCACTGCACTGTGCCCCCACCCCACCTGCAGCACCCCCCACAGCTTTATTTAGGGCCACTTGCCTGCAATGACAAATGGGTCACTTCTCCAAGATGCTCAGCTGAGGAAGTTTCTTCCTTTGCAAGTGTTCCTAGGCTGTTTTTGATGCCATGGGAGGGAGGCTTGAAATCCTGTTTTGGGGATGGCTCCACAATGATCTTGGACAGTATCTTTGTCTCTATCAGCTTTTTTCTCTCCTCTTTACTGTACAGCTCCTCCACAGACACTGCTGTGTTAAGCCAGGAGTTTGCTTTTTCCTTGGCCTGTGTCCTGCCCATTTCCTTCTCCTCAAGGTGATCTGTGGAATCTGAGGGAGACTCTTCAAGAACAGCTCTCTTTTGGCTTGGCATTTCTCCAGTCTGGCTGACAGGTTCAGGAGCCCCATCTTTAATCATTTGTACATCTTCTTTTGCAATGATTTGGGCACCATCTGTTTTTTCCTGAAAGTCAAAACTTTCCAGGTCTCCGTTCCAGATCTCCCATGGAAGTCTTTCTGTCTCCTGGATTTGCTACAGGTAGAGAAAGCACAAACATAGAGAAAGTCAATCTCCCTGAGCTTTGGAAGTGGATAATAAACCAAAACAGAGTGATTGGAAGGCAACAGCTCCAACTCAGACACCATATGGAAACAACCCACACCACATCCCTCATGGAAAACACTGAGACTGTTTACTTTCCAGAAACTTTAATTTCAGGAACTGCTCAACATCCTTTAAATTACTTTTTCTTACATGTGCTCATTATTCCAACCCAAACCATTCTGTGATTCCATGGATTTATCTTCATCACTGAAGGAACAATGTGATTATTTTATTCCAGAAAAGCTGTTCAAAGGGTAAACTTCATACTTTTCCTCCTTCCTGCACTGTCCTAATTCATTTTCTGGACACATGATTGCAGAGTGTTAATTAGTGCACAGGAAAGAAAAACAGTAAAGGGACAATAAAAACTGCCAGGAGATAGGACAAAAAAGGTCCAAAATCTCAAGAACAGAGAAAACTTTAAAGAGCCATGCAAAAAGAGGAAAAAAAATCTATTTTCTAGTGGGAGAAAATACTGAGGACTAAGCTTTTCCTGTTCAGACAATTAGGTCAGACATCAGCAGCTGCCCACACTGGGGACAGCCAGAAGAGAGGGGTGACAGGACAGCCCACACACAACAGTCCCAACCTGCTCCTGGGAGTCTTCCAGGGAAAACATCATCAGTTCTTCCGACAGGTCTGGAATTAAGTTGGGCAGGTCCCGCTGGAAGATGAAAAGCTCCTCATCACTCTCACAATCAGACTGCAAACAGAGAAAAACAGAGAAATTAAACAGGAGACTGCAATACTCTCTGATATTGGAATATCTGGTTTGCAGTGACAGCTCCCATGCAGGCACCTCTTGAAGTGCAGAGACAAGAAGTTTCCCTGCAGTCACACCTTTACTAGACAGTCTGGTGGCCCAAGAGTCATCCACCCCACATTTCAGCAAGCTACAAATGTAAAAAAATATGTAAAACATTTAATTCCCATGGAGGCTGATGACAAACATCCTGCTGAGAAAAGCAAAGAAAAGTGTGGGAAGTTCTCTAACTCCCAAGTAATTCTCTGCTTACCTCATTCACCATCAGAGAGGCAAGAGCAGAGCTGCTCAATATTTACAACGGCCTGGAGAGGCAGGACAAGGGGGAATGGCTTCCCACTGCCAGGGTTAGATGGGATATTGGGAAGAAATTGTTCCCTGTGAGGCTGTGGCTGCCCCTGGATCCCTGGAAGTGTCCAAGGCCAGGTTGGATGGGGTATTGGAGCAACCTGCGATGGTGGAAGGTGTCCCTGCCCATGGCAGGGGGTGGAACTTGATGAGCTCTAAGATCCCTCAAACACAAATAATTCTGGGATTCTCAGGGACTGGAAAGTCAAGGCCTCACCAGGCAAAGCCCAATCCCACAGCACCCAAGAGGAACAAGCAGGACAGAGCAGGAGGAGCAACCAAGTTGAGGCACAGCTCTAGATCCTTGGGCAATACTGGAGTGATGAGGCTGGTCAGAGATCAAGACTGAAAGTTAATTCACAGGTGAAAGTCTGGGTCAGGCAGGATCACAACTAGAAACCAGAACTCCCCTAACATAGCTCAGAGAGGGAGTGAAGGGCCAGAGCTGAGCTTAAAAAGAGCTGCTGGGAGCCCCAGGTGAGGCCAGGCAGGGCCATGAAGGCTTTTCACTGCCCTCAGGAGCTTGATTCCTGTTCAGAATGCAAACAGCATCTGTGTTTGGTTGGGCAGCATTTAGATAGCTCTGAAAATCCCTTTTTTAAACATCAGATATGCATTGGAGATGAATCCTTATGCATGGACACCAAAGGGAGATTAAGAATCTCCTCAGCAATCAGAACACAGCTTTCCTGCTTGTCCCTTTGTTTTGCAAGTGTGCATTTTTGGGAATTCACACTGTGGAGAATCCTCTTTGGTGTCATTAACTTAACACGAAGCCAACTGCAACAGAACATCTTTCTCTTAATAAATTGCATATCAAGGTAATGAAAGGGCTTCAGGGCATAAAACACCTTTGTGAGTGCCATTCTTGGAGGTGTGAGCAGAGCACGTTCAGGTGACAGCTCTGGGATGCACAAATGGATCTTTCCCACGTGGAAACTCCTCGGACAAAGGTGCAGCCCTGGAACTGCAGCCTCAGCAGGACAGGGATTACACAACCAGATCTTTTGAATGCAAATGAAGTGCCAGACAGATTGCCTCAGTTCCTTCTGCAGGAAATCTTTTCCAGGTGGGATAAAAACAGAGAATTTGGAGATTGTAAAGAGTGACAAAAATGTTCAGCATGATTTGGTGTCACTGTTGAGATGGACACACAACATACACACATATACTTGTGTAGAGACAACAATGGCATCTTTTTTATTATAAGTTGTTAAGTTTTATACTCTTAATAAAGCATGATCTTAAGTTATTAGTTACATCAAAACAGTTCATTATATTCATTGGACAAAGTAACAGCTTATTGTATTTTATTGGTACAAAGCAATTAATGTCAATAATTAATTGGCAAGAATTTACAACAAATTATTTAGACACATGCACTACTTACTAAGGTACATATCTTCTAACTTTAAATGCCCCTTATGTGTCTATTTTATCATTTTCCATGCTAACAACCCAACTTTTTCCTTCCTATAGAAAGAAAAAAGCTGCTAAGTCTGTCTACAATTTGGGGTTATTCAACCAAAATCTGGAGCTGCTCCTTTGGCTTAGCCTGGTTGTAATTTACTCAACAAGAAAGCCTACAAATAATTTCAGTGTTGGGCCTTCATCTATACTGCAGAGACACATGTTAACAGGCAAGGGTTGTTCTAAATAATGAAAACAGTGTAGTGGAGGGAATTGAGAACAGTGAGGGAATGTGGCTTGTCCAGCATGACAGTGAGAGATCCAAGTGCAGAACCCAAGTCATGGGATCCCCATCAACACTTTATCCAGCAGATCACACTGCTTTGGATCACTGATTAATAATAAATAATAAATACCTACGAGGTATTTCTGGCTCTTTCACATTTCACAGTCTCCCCCTGCACCATTAATGGCTACACTAAGTTGGGATAAAATATATCCTTTGTGTGTTAAAAATGTTTTTCAAGTTTATACATGTTTGAAAATTAACCCAATGCTCTGATTTGGACAAAATGCCACTAATAATCAAATCTTGAGACACATTATCCCCTCAGAAAAGTCAATGCCAGAGCATCTTGGACTAGAGAGGAGCACCAGAGCAATGCTGTCCTGTGAAAAGAGATTTCAGCAGCCAAGAACATCCTGGCCCAGACCCAGCAAGTGAAAAACCTGTACCAGTCAAGAACGCTGCACAACACCTCTCAGTCTCACACTTCATATGAAAAGGTTTCTGCAATTATGCTTCTTTGACAGGTAAAAAGCACAAAAAAGCAACATGCCTTGTGGAGAACCAGCCTCAAGTACATAATAATCCATGATATCATGGAATACCAAGATGGTTTGGGTTGGGAAGGGACCTTAAAGCCCACCTTGTCCCACCCCCTGCCATGGTAGGGACACCTTCCACTGTCCCAGGCTGCTCCAAGCCCTGTCCAGCCTGGCCTTGGACACTGCCAGGGATCCAGGGGCAGCCACAGCTGCTCTGGGCACCCTGTGCCAGGGCCTCACCTCCCTTACAGGGAACAATTCCTTCCCAATATCCCATCCATCCCTGCCCTCTGGCAGTGGGAAGCCATTCCCTGTGTCCTGTCCCTCCATCCCTTGTCCAGGTCCCTCTGCAGCTCTCCTGGAGCTCCTTTAGGCATTGGAAGGCCACAATGAGATCACCCCAAAGCTTCTCTTTTCCAGGCTGAACAATCCCAATTGTCTCAGCCTGGCTCCCAGCAGAGCTGCTCCATCCCTGGGATCATCCTGGTGCCTCCTCTGGACTTGCTCCAGCAGCTCCAAGTCTGAGCTGGGCCCCAGAGCTGGAGGCAGCTCTGCAGGTGGGGTCTCACCTGAGCTGAGCAGAGTGGCAGAATCCAAAAAATACAGGGGGAGGAGGTTGCAATTACACTCTGATATTAAGGATAATCCAGAAGGCTGTGGATTAACACAGTGTTCTATAGCCAGGACAGGCAGCCCACCCATGATACCACACCACCCCAAAATAAGGGATAAGGTCACCTGCTCTTGCTTTTGAGAGTTTTTTTCCATGATCCAGAGAAAAGAAAGGCAAATTTTCAATGCTTACTGTGGAGGAGTCAGAGTCCAGGGATGGCAGCTGGTCTTTCACTGCAGCAAGGATGGCTCCCCACTGGAATGTCCCATCCCTCTGCACAGGAGCTGCAGCAGACTCAGCTGCAAGTTCTGCATCCTCACTTTGTGCTTCTGAGGCCATTGGGACAGCTTCCCTTCAAGCAAAGGAAAGATGAGCTTAAGAACACCTCTTCAAATATAAGATAACACCAGTCTAAAACAAGGACAAAGTGTGTGTGGTCAGGGCAGAGGAATCCCCAGCACTCCCAGCAGGGAATGTTAAAATCTGCATTTCTGGAGCTGTTCCTTCCCACCTGAGTTCAGAAAGGGCTGAGAGCTTTCTGCCCTACTCACCACACACACTCCAGGGGCAGTTTAGCCCCTCATTTATAAAGCATTTTTTGGAATCCTTAGCCAGAGTGCTGTAACTGTGTCCTCTCCAAGCATGCTCCCATGTTCTGCCTGCAGGGATGGGACAGGAGCAGAGCAAAGGCAGGCTGACACCTCTGCTCTCAGCTCGATTGACTCCTCTTCCCAATTTCCCTCACATTCCCCTCCTCCCTACTCAAAGGACAGATAAAATGATCACAAAGTCATAAAATCTCATCATGGTTTGGGTTGGAATGGAGCTTAAAGACTCTCTCGTTCTACCCACCTGCCATGGGCAGAGAACCTTCCATGTCATTCATGTTTACTTTTGTTTTCGTTGGATTTTTATTTAAAAAATCGTTAGGAATTGGCACATTCATGGATTTTGACCTCTCAAAGTGTTTCTAAAGTGGATTCTTTCCTCCTGTTCCTTGATGTCCATGAGAAGTTGAGACAGCACAGTAGGAACTGCAGCTGAGCTAAGACGTCAGATCATTCACCCTCACAGAAAACCTTTACATTTTATGCTACAATCACATGGTTTTCTGGGCAGTCAAACATGAGAATAAATGATTTCAGAGGTTTCACAGAATACCCAGGGTTAGAAGATTCCCACAAGGACCATGGGAGGTTGGTGACTGTGTGTTGTTCAGGACTGAGATAACTGTTCAAGGGATCACACTGACACTGGTATCTGCATTGGCCAGGAACACTCCTCAAATGAGAAGTTAAACTCAACTATCTCACTGGGAAGTTTATAACTTGCAAATTGCCTCTGTAGATACTTTATAGGCCTCATCTATGGTGGTTTTGTTGGTATGAGACAACCCCTGAATTTCACTTAGATGAGAAAGAGGGAAGTATCCATGGCTGGAGCACTGTGCTCTGACCTTGAACAGAGCTTGCCAAGGGTCAGAGGAGCCCCAAGGGGATAAAACAAACTGCTTAGGATGGCTCCCTGTGCCAGATTCTGAGATAAATGTCCCAAAGTTATGGATGGACACTGGATCTGACTTGTCAGTTAATGCAGCATCCTCTGTGGGAGCAAACAATGCTCTGTGTCCAAAACAAACACTCATCAATAGCACAAGAGGCACTTTCTGTAGAGCTTGGGCACGGAGGTGCTAGGGCGAAGGTTGGACTTGATCTTGGAGGTCTTTCCCAGCCTTATCGACTCCGTGACTCTGAGACTTGAAACCCTGAGCTTCTCCTTGTCACCAGAACTGACGTTTGCTGGGAAGAAGAAGCGGTGAGGATACCCGCAATGGTGGGAGACAGAGCTTGGTTCGGGGCTGAGCCCCCGCAGCCCCGGTCCCGGTCCCGGTCCCAGCCCCGGGCCAGGGCCGGGCCTCGTCAGAGGGACCCCGCTCACAGCCCTGCAATGGCGGCCGCGGGCACACGCGCACCGTCCCCATGGCAACGCGGGTCCCGCGCCCCGGCCCCGCCCCGCTCCC
>WBNO01021859.1:74921-108396 GCA_013400575.1 Peucedramus taeniatus
CGCAGGGCCGGGGACAGCGCTGCGGGGCCGCGTCCTCCGGAGCTGCTCGCTACAACCGCCCGCCGCCAGCCCCAACCCCATTGGCCGCCCTTCGCCCCGTCCCTTGCACGGGCTCCTCCCATTGGCCCTGCGCCGCGGGGGCTCTTGGGTGTTGTAGTCCGCCGCCCGTGAGGGCGGAGCCGCTCCCGGCATGCCTTGCGCGGGCGGGACTAGTTCCGGCGGCGGCGCTCACCGGGGCGCAGGTGAGGGAGCGGGGGGATGGGATAGCGGTGAGGAGCGGCAGCACTCACCTCTGGGGCCGGCCTCGGGCACTCCCTGTCCTCGGTGTGCCCGTGGCCGCAGCGGTTCCTCCCCGCTCGCTGAAGTGTGCGACGCTGAAGCCGCGTTGCTAGCAGGGCCGCGAGGGAGGCCGGTGTAGGGATAACGGCCCCGGAGCCGTTCCTCTGTGGGATGTTCGGTTGCAGCCGTGTGGCGGCCGCTTGGGCGGCTACAGCCGCTGGGGCCGCCTCAGGTGCGTTGTGTGAGCGGAGCGAGCCCGGGCCGAGCCCTGCGGGTGGCGTGTCCGGCTGCCTCGGCAGCACAGCCCCTGGCAGGGGAAATGTGCTCCCTAATGTAGCTGCTCAAGTGCTCTTGTGCCTCTCATCTCATTTTTCTGAGGTTGTTTGATGTGCTTTCATGTGCCTGAGAGTGACAGGCTCGTGGTAGTTCTTCTCAGCTTGGAAAGGACCTTTAAGATGATTGAGTCCAAGCATTAAAAGATGAAGCTTGGTGTATTTCAACAGACGTGGGCAGGATTGAACTCGAGTGTTGTGGGTCCAGGAATGTTTTCTCTCACCCACCTCAGGAGCCTGGTGGGGTTCCTGCAGCTCTGATTTATGCTAGCTGAGTCAGTCAGTGGAATATACACTGCAAAAATGAGATGTTCTGGTTCCTGTTGTGGCTGAACTGGTAACAGTTGCACCTAAAAAGGGATGTAATGAGGCTTTTTTTATTCTCTCCAATAAGTTATTGCTGGTTTAGTGGAAATAGAACTAAGTCAGGAGCGGAAGGTGTTCCTACTCTGCTCTGCCCTGGTGGGGCCTCACCTCGAGTCCTGGGGGCAGCCACAATATCAGAAGGATCTAAAGCTGTTGGAGAGTGTCCAGAGGAGGGACATGGGCATGGGGAAGGGTCTGAGGAGCAGCTGAGGGCACTGGGATTGCTCAGCTGGAGGAGGAGAGTGGGGACTGCAGCTCCTCGCGAGGGGCAGCTCCGATCACTGCTCCCTGTGACAGGGACAGGGAATGGCTGGAGCTGGGCCAGGGCAGGGTCAGGCTGGATTTTGAGAAGGGTTCTTTCCTCAGAGGGTGCTGGGCACTGCCCAGGTTCCCCAGGGAATAGGCACGGCCTTGAGGCTGCCAGAGCTCCAGGAGTGCTTGGACAGCGCTGCCAGGGCTTGCACGGAGTGGGATTGTTGGGGGGTCTGTGCCAGGGCTTGGACTGGATGATCCCTGGGGGTCCCTTCCCACTCAAAATATTTCATGACTCTCTCTTGTCAGTTTACTGGCTCAGTTGGAACTTCGAGCAGCCTCCAGGTTTGTGCTGCCTTAGGGTGTCCTTATTTTGGGACAGAAGGACACATGTGGATGTCACCTGTGCTTGTGGGAGGGGATGTGAGAGAATGAATTGAGCAGTGCCTGCTGAGGGTGATTAACAGGCAGTGGTGCATTTGCTCTGTGTTGGGGGCTGGTCGCTTCTCAGATCACCTCCCCTTTTTTTGTAGTGTGGCTCTACGGTGCTTTTTGTGTCAATTTTCATGCTAAGTTTATTTTTTCTCTGCCTTCTGGTTTGCTCAAACAGCGAACTCCAAATCCAGGGCAGTGTGGGGTTTGCTGCCTGCTCTGTGCCTTAGCACTGTAGAGCTCTGACCCTGATAAATAGCTGAGTACTGATGGATTAAATTTAATAATAATAATAACAGCAGCCTTACAGGTGTCATGACTTGACCCCAGATGGTTACCAAGGCTGCTGCTTTTCCCTGTTCCATCCCAGTGGGATGGGGAGGAGAACCAGAAAAGAAAGTAAAAAAAAAACCTCATGGCTTGAGGTAAGAACAATTTAATTATTGAAGCAAAATAAAATATAGTGATAACAATAATTATAATGAGAAAATAAACCCAAAAGAAACTCAAAAGCTACATGGTTGCTCAGCACCTGTTGATTCCCATCCCGTGTCCAAGCTGTGATTGGCCCTCCCAGCCACACTCCCCAGTTCATATCCTGGGACTGATTCTCTGTGGAATGGGATATCCTTCTGGGCAGTTTGGGTCAGCCCCCCTTGGCTGCCTCCTTGCTAGAAGAGCATGAGAAGCTGCAAAGTCCTTGATGTAGGGTAAGCACTGGATAGCAGCAACCAAAGCATCAGTATGTTATCAGCATTCTTCTCATCCTAAATCCAAAGGCAGCCTGTGCCAGCTGCTGGGAAGACAATGAACTCTATCCCAGCTGAAAGCAGGACAGCAGAGCTGAGGGAGGCCTCTAACAAATGTGAACCCGTTGCTCTGCCCCAAAGCAGGGGAACAGCCTTTGAATGTTCAGGAGGTCTTTGTCAAACTTATTCTTAGTAACCTCTCCTGTTTACTTTTACAGGGATTTTTTTGGGCTTTATCTAAAATGTTCCATGTTGTGAGCTGAGCTTATTAGGTTCTGTTGTGGCTGCCCCTGGATCCCTGGAAGTGTCCAAGGCCAGGTTGGATGGGAATTGGAGCAATGTGGGACAATGTAAGGTGTCCCTGCCCCAAACAGGATGGGTTTTGAGGTCCCTTCCAACCCAAACTGTCCTGGTATTCTGTGATATGATGGATTACTATGTATTGGGTGCTCTTGTCACATGTCCCCTCCAGGCTCCTCCTTTTTGCACCAGACAACCCCAATTTTGTTTCATTCAGGTCTTTTCATTTCAGTCCTGAGGGTTCTGATCGTTCTTGTTGTCCTGGAGATTGTGAGCAGCAGTCTTCAGGTGCTTGCAGAGCTGACAACCTGCTAAAGTTCAGGCTGAGGGGAAATCTCAGAGCTTTAAAAAAATAAAAAGCAAATGCGTGGACAGAGCACAGGGGAGGTGTAGGAGGCTGAAGGTCCTGGATGTTCTGTCCTGTCCTTACTGCCCTGCTGACTGGGGATCGCCTCACCAAGGCTGCATTGGTAACTTGTACTTGAGAGTGGCTGATTCTGACAGAGACCAAACACCTGAGTGGTTTATCATTAATGTACCAAATTAACAAGGAGAGTAGAGAACAAAGAGCTTCACTTGCACCTAAATCTGCTTCTACAAACTGCCCTGGAATTTACCTCCTTTCACTGCCTTTTGGCCTCCCTGGGGCAGCTTTAATCTGTTCTAGAAACTCCTACTTTCCCCCTTGTGATCCACTTCAATCACTTGGCTCTCCTTGTGTTTTGATTGTGAGGTGTTCAGGCCCTTGCCTTATGCTCTCCATATTCCTGTCTGAGGCCTCTGGGTTGCCCAGTGCAGTACAAATTGCTGCTCTCGGGCAAAGTAGGTGCTATTGCAGCTATTTTTAAGGGAAATAATTTCTTACCAGCTGATGGAATAGAATAGATGGTGCTTTTGTAGTCTTAACAAGCTGAGGATGAAGGAGGGGAAGAAAAGGAAGCTGGGAGAGAAAGGATCCAGGTGGGGAGTGAAGAGGTAGGAATGAAAGTTTCTTGTAATATAGGAATTTATTACAAGATTTTCTTGTAATATAAGAAAAGGGGCTGGTGCTTGCAAGGCAAAGACTCACAGTTGCTCAGAAAACAGGAGTATGGTCTTGAAATGTTACAGCTGAGGGAATCTGAGGAGCAGCTGCTGCTGAAAAGCCTGTTCCTGCTCTCTTTTATTCCTCATCAGTGCCACATTTGGCATTTGACCCCAGAATGAATCCAAGGAATTAAATTACTGAGAAGTTGCCAGGAAGTAGAAGGTCTTTATGTTGGCTTAGCTTATGTGGTGGGACCAGCAAAGCCCAGGAGTGCTGTATGGTGGGCAGTGAGACTACAGGGAGGGGAAAGCAATTCCCATGGCATTGCCTGGAAAAGCTGCCCAGAGAGGCTGTGGATCTCCTTCCCTGGAGGTATTCAGAGCCCACCTGGACACAGCCCTGTGTAATGTGCTCAGAGGACCCTGCTTGAGCAGGGAGGTTGGGTGAGATGATACCCAGTGGTCCCTTGCAACCCAAACCACTTGGATTCTGTGCTGGGGCCTGGATTCTGTGTCCTGGAGCTGCAGCTGAAGCCCTCAGCTGCTGGATGCAGCTGTCCTGAGCAGCTCTTCATGGAGTTCCAGCCAAGAACACTCTCCTGTGAGAGGTTCAAATTATTAGTGTGCAGTTGCTCCCTAAGGATGGGACTGGGATAAACCTTTCAGGCAGTCCTGGAGCTGGAGGAGCTGTGTAGTTAAGTTGTGTCTGCAGGAGGGGGGTGTGCATGATAATGAATGGGCAGGTCCATTGTTTCAGTTCCCACTGTTCCAGCATTTTCCAGGATTCACTGAGATGGGGCTGGACTGCCTCTGAAGGGCTGAAACAATAAATGGCAAAAACAGTCTCCTTACAGCCTGATGATAGTGGAGGGTGCACCCCCTTCAGGTGACAGTGTTTTTGGGAGCAATGGGCAGTTGTCATTGTGTCTGAATTTAATCAGGGCCATCCTGTAATGCAAGACAGATGGACAAGACCAGGAATGTCTGACATATGAATTCTTAATTCTCTCCTTGCATTATAAAACATGCAGAGCAAGAATTACATCCTTTTGTAAAATACTAAGCCTACCTTCAGCTCTTAAATAGATGTTTAGTCTTCTCTTGCTGAGGTTATTCAAAGCTGCCTTAGGCATGTTTGGATTAGGCAGGGAGGAAATAAAGCCACTGCTTCTGCAATCTTAAAATGAGATTTGAAAGATGTGGGATTTAGCATTATTGCCTTTTATTTTTCCAGTGTATTGGAATCCCAGAGTTCCCTGCAGCAAGAGAAAGCTTCCAGCAAAATCTTCTCAGCAACAGTTATTGCTTTGGGCTGAAGAGTCAGTCAAAGTTGAGGTAAGAATTTGAAACCCCACACATCCGCGCTTGCCTCACCTTCCAATCCTTGGCAGCTTGGAGCTGTAATTGTATGGAAAACAGGGATCAGCAGCTGAGTGCTGTGCTCTGGTTTGGCTCCTCAGGGCAGGATGTCGGAGCTGAGCGACGAGGCCAGCGAGTCGGAGCTGCTGAGCCGCAGCCTCTCCATGTGGCATGGGGTGGGGCCTGTGCTGTGCCGGGAGGAGTTGGACGTGCCCCTGGACCTGCACACGGCCTCCTCCGTCGGGCAGTACCAAGTGGTGCAGGAGTGCATCCAGCGGTGAGACGGGCTGGGTGGGGCATGGCTGCATGCCACCTGCTGCAGGTGTGGTTGTCACCAGTGCCACACTGGTCAGGGCAACAGGGACACGTCACTGGGACTCCCAAAGGGTTCTTGGCACAAAGTTTCCAGGGGCAAATCTGCTGATAAAAATTACCTCCTTAGTGTTTCAGTAGAAGGGGTGTCCCCCCCATGGCAGGGGGGTGGAATGAGGTGGTCTTTAAGGTCCCTTCTACCCCAAAGCATTCTGTGATTCTGCAATCTGGGGGAGGTTGTGCTGCAGCTGGTAGAAATTCCTATGCAGGCTTCAGTGCTAGATAATAACAAGAGTCTGCAGAAGCCAGCTGTGGTCCACAGCTCCAGCACAGTAGTTCATGTGACTTCTTTCCTCTGTTCCTTAGTGGAGACCTGGATTTGAACCAGAGGAACTGTGGAGGCTGGACTCCACTCATGTATGCTTCCTACATCGGCCACGACAACATCGTGCACCTGCTGCTGGAAGCAGGAGTGAATGTGAACATCCCCACCCCTGAAGGCCAGACTCCCCTCATGCTGGCCTCCAGCTGTGGCAATGAGAGTGTTGCTTACTTCCTTCTACAGGTGTGTATCCCATAAAAAACAGGTAAAGCCACAGCACGTGGTTTAAATGCTCAGGGTGGGATTATCCACAAGCGGCTACTTTGTGTTCTGTTGTGTGGTCCACATTGTGGTGGGATTTAATTTAAACTCCTGGTGTCCCAGTATAAAGGGACAGTGGCTGAAAGCCTGAGCAGATGCAGTAAGGAATATTGTCTGTTCTCTTGCAGCAAGGGGCAGAGCTGGAGATGAAGGACATCCATGGTTGGACTGCCTTGTTCCACTGCACCAGCGCCGGGCACCAGCAGATGGTCAAGTTCTTACTGGAGAATGGGGCAAATGCCAACTGCAAGTAAGGAGGAATCTGTCATTTCATTGTCATTTGTCATTCAGTATGAAAGCAACAGGTGGCAGATGAACACACTGCAACAGACGCCTGTTTTTGTCTTCCCTCTGTACCTTAGGATGTGTGGCACAGCTAATACAGGGACAGGTGACCTGCAGACTGAATTGATGTCTGCCCATGCTGTCAGTGTTTATTAAACTAAGATCAAGGGAAATTAGATTTACTGCTTGTTTAATTATCAGCTAAACACTGAGACCTTCTGAACTCAAGTGCACTTCATAAGTCTTTCTATTGATTTTTTATATACTCAGAGTTCAGGTTGGGTTTTGAAGTGTGCCCTGCATTCCTATGCCTTGAGGACCACCACACATTTATGCACATGGAATTGCCTGAGGGCAACAAGAGGTTGTTACTTTATTAGCTCCTGCAAAACTGATTTGGGCTCTTAAAGGCAGATCTGCAGCTGGAAGAGTAATCTGTTGCTGTGCAGCCAATTTAGGAACACTGAATCTCTACGGGTAATTAATTCTACAACAGGACAGCCAGTGCATCATAGAGTCTGTGATCAGCAAAGGTTGAGGGGTGGAAATGCTCTGTTAGGGAATGGCAAAACTTCAGCTGTGGTTATACCAGTCCACGTGTGTGTTTTCCCCTTAGGGAGCCAGTGTATGGATACACACCTCTGATGGAAGCAGCTGCTTCTGGCCATGAGATAATTGTTCAATACCTTCTCAATCATGTAAGTGTCCTGACAGTTCTCTGTGTAGCTGAAAGTCTGGTTCCAGCCCTCAGAGGAGCTACCATAAATCTGACACCATGCTTTTTTTGACAGTATTATGTTTGCTCCTTGATGACAGTCATCTCTGAAGTCCCAGACTTTCAGGATTGTTTTCCAAGTATCTGTTTTCTGCAGGCTGGTACCATGATTTTACATTGGCCTTGCAGGAATAGGAGTGAGGTCTGACTGTCCAGATATAACTGAATAATGACTGAATTAGAAAACAACTGAAGCTGTAATTTGTCTATTGTGTTTACAGGCTTGCATGCTAAGGCTGCTGGACATCTGCATCCAAAAGCTCATGAGCATGCAGGGCTCTACACAGTTTGGTTTAAATCCCATTTGACTGGTCTAGCTTACTGCCAAAAGGAGGCAGCAATGCAAAGCACTTCAGATCAAACAAACCTGTTCCCAGTGGCAATGCACAAGAGCCCTGGGCTATTTGGCATTCAGGAATTAGAGAGACTGGAGATAACTAGGAAGGCATTCAGGGTATTAGTGCAGCTTGAACTGTCTGTCAAAGGTGAGCCTGTATTGCTGATGGAGGAGCTAAGACAATTTTGGGAGTTTTTTTTTTTTATGTACATATATATATTTTTACACTGCCCTCTGCTGTGTGCACTTAACCAGGTATTTTTTTCTGCAGGGAGTGAAGGCAGATGTCAGAGATAACACTGGAGCCACAGCACGGACCCTGGCCATGAAGTATGGCCACACCAAGATTGTGGGGCTGATAGATTTGCATGCAGCCCCAGTGCCCAAGGTCTTCTGCAGAGGTCCAGGTAACATATGTTTGACCTTGTTCATTTTAAGGTGGAACCTGGAGTGAGGTGTTTGATAGTTAGAAACTATGTTATACTGTGTAGATGGGGTAGTGCTACCTGGTCTGTCCTGGAAATTCCAGCATTTCTGAGGCTGGAAGAGGCATGAGTCCAACAACTCTTGTCTGCTGGCCTCTTTCTGACCTAGGTTAGCTGTTTCACCCTCACTCTTAACATTTCTCTTTTTCTTTCCACTGCACTTATAGGACCAGTAGCAAGTAAAACAGGCAAATGACTTCCTGTGCTGCTAACAACCTGTGTTTGAACTACAGGCAACTATGAGGAGCTGAGTTCTTCAGATGAATCATATTCTGCTCCCCAGAGACAGAGACCTGCTCGTAGGACCAAGGGTCCCAGCATCCATGAGGGGCCCCAGGCCTTGGCCAAGATCGCAGCGATTGGCATGGGGGCACGAAAGCAGTCTTGCTATGGTGAGGAGAGTTGAGAGCCTGAGGGACAGTCACCTGAGATCTCAAATGCACTGCAACTGTTCCTGCTATCCGTTTTTAATTTCTTGGGATTCATAAGTGGTTTGTACAGAACAGAGATAGCTTTGTATGAAGGTGTTCACTATCCAGTGTCTGGGTTAGAAAGAAAACCCCCTGAACTCTTGTCAAGGCTGGATATTGATGAGTGAGATACTTTTCTGCTCTCACCTCAACTGCTGTTCCCCTGACTCTTGAGAACAGTTCAGTTTCCCTTTTCAGGCAGGCTCAAAAGTTTGAGAGCCCTTCTGAAGCTGATGACAGGGAGGTGGTCACAGCGGCTGAGAAATCATTGATCATAAGAGTGAACTTGTGAGTTTTGCCTTCCCTGATGCTTGAAATGCTTCTAAAAATGAAATTGTAAAACCTTTTTTTTTTTTTTTTTTTTTAATTCCCACCAGAAAGATAATCCCAGTTAGACATCCTGGATACAGTGCTAGGAGGTTTGTTTTACTGTCTGTCATAGGTATTTCTCAGACTGGTTGCCTGGAATAATCAAGGTTATGGACTTGAAAGCATGTTCAAAGCTCAGTTCATTCTCTTAAACACAAGTCTGTGTTATCCCTCTGGCTGTATTGGAATGATACTGTCAGCTTCTTAAATGCCAGTGGGATTCTCCTGGTGGTTTAGCACAGCTGCAGGGGGGGTTGGTTCTGCAGGGTGTGCAGGGCTGCTCTCCTAAGCAGCTGTTTCTCTCCTTTCATAATTTGAGTATAATGAGGAGAGGGAGTGCTGGAAGCTGCTGTTTAAGGTACATCTCTGCTATAAGGTGTTTTCTCTGACTTTTTTTCAATGTAAGCATGTAAATTAAGTACATGTGCTGTGGGGTCATGTGAGGGAACTGCATTTCTCAGGTGCTCTCTGTGCTTTTTAGAATGAAACTTGTCAGTTGCGAGCACAGTCTCTCATTTTGGTTATTTTCAGATCTGGAAGTGGTTACATTTTCTGCAGGAGCCTCCCTGATTAACTTGCATCCTAACCTCTGTTCTCCCTTCCTGTTGCACACAGAGCAGGTGCCCCTTCAGGGCTATGTCACCTTCAGCAATGATGGCAGCTGTGTGCCAGGTTTCATCCGGCACAGGGATGTCACCTCCCCGATCAACGAGCTGGACGGGGAGAGCAGCAGCAGCAGGGGTAAGTCACTGTCTCAGAAATGGTCCAGCTTGCAGTGGACACCTGGGTGTGAGTCCAGGCCTTGGCTTCCTTTCCCACTAAGATGCTGAAATTGGAATGTCTCTCCTCAGGGAAGGCTGGGATGGTTTAGCTACAGAAGATAAAGCCCAGTGTGGTAATTTCATCAATTTGTACAAATAGTCTGAAGGATGGTGGGAAAAAGACACAGCATGGCTGTTCCCAGAAGTGTCTGGTGGCAAACAGACTTGGGGAAATATGAGTGCTTGGGATCAGATGTGAAAGCTCTGCCTCAGGGTCATCTTGTATCCTGAGTGCTACACATGAAGCCTTGCTCTGAATCTTGCCCTTCTTTACAACTCCGGGAGGTTTTGCTGGTAATTGTGTAACAAAATCAGAATGTAACAAAGCTGTACTTCTATATTTTTTCCTATTCCCTTACAGAGGATAGTGCTTTGTCCAGCAACAGCTTGGGAACCTTCAGGAGCAGCAGCAGCAGCAGCAGTGAATGCCTGATTAGAATCCCGGGAGTCAGCAGTGAAGGCTCCTTGGAAAGCAATGAGGTGGATTTTCTTTTCTCTGCCTTCAGCTTGGGCAGTGCTTTCACCCTTGGGAGACTCTACTCCCATGGGAGCCTGTAGGACCAGGCTGGGTGAGGAAAGGCTCTTCCAGGGAAAAACCAAGGAAGGGAAAGAGGTTGGAGGTTACTCACAGCTCACATGGGTCAAGGCAGCTCTGGGGCTGCAGTACAAAAGGGCCTTTAGGTCTTTGGAGGAGCTTGCACTTGTTAGCTCTTCTGATCCTGACATCTCTGCACAATCATCCTTTCCATTCTGTGGGTGGATTTTTCTTTTCCAGGACTCTGACCACACCAACAGCCCCCTGAGTCGGAAACAAGCCAAGAGCTTTAAGGGCAAGGCCCGTGACAGCAGCAGTGACAGCCAGTGGAGCCACTGCCTGGGGAAGGCTGGGGGCTGCTGCCAGCACCGGGTCCTTCCTGAGCCCCTGGCCTACACAGGGCCCCAGGTAACCACAGACTTGTCCTTCAGGCTCTGTCACTGTACCAGGTGTGGGAGGCTTTTCCAAGGTTACCAAAACACCTTGGATTCCAAACTTAAATGCTTGTGAAACAGCAATTTCTTGTAGAGGAGCTGTTTGCTGAGATGTTGCTGTTGCAGGAAGGGGTTTCCTAGACCCTTCAGGCCTGTGGGTGGGCTATCAAACCTGGCAGTGGGGTGGGCTGGGGCAGCTGATTCTGTGTTATTCTGCTCTGCACTTGTTAGAAGAGGCATGGCTGCAGCAGAGGCCAGTCCTGGTTTGTGTCTGTGGAGAAGGGCAGGGAACCACAGGAAGTTGTGGTTGCTGCTGGAACCCAGAAAGGTGTTACAACAGCATGAGGAGGCAAATATTTATGATTAGGAGGAATGGTGATGCTTTTGTTGAGAGGGTATAAATGAGTTTGTTTTGTCTGGGCTGCAGGACCTGGCAACATTCCTTGAGGAGATTGGGTGCCTGAAGTACCTGCAGGTGTTTGAGGAGCAAGATGTGGACCTCCGGATCTTCCTGACCCTCACAGAGAGTGACCTGAAGGAAATAGGCATCACGTGAGTGTCTGTCCTGTCCGCCCCAGCTTCCCCCTACAAACCATGCCCAGCCTGGTTAGGAAGGTTTAGCTGGGGAGTGCTGCTCTCTTCTGGCTGCCTCCCACACAACTTGACATCCCCATGTCCTCGGCTGGAACACGCTCCTGCTTCTGGAGATACCTTGGAGAGACCAGGACACTGCAGAGCTAATCATGGCATCCTGTTGGGCTCAGGGACAGGTGGTGCAGGGCTTGACCCGTGTTGGTTCTATCCCCCCAGGCTGTTTGGCCCCAAGAGGAAGATGACTTCGGCCATTGCGCGCTGGCACAGCAGCGCCCGCCCGCCCAGCGACGCGCTGGAGTTGGCCTATGCCGATCGGCTGGAGGCAGAGATGCAGGAATTGGCCATCCAGCTGCACAAGGTGAGGCTGCTGACAGCTCCTCAGGGCCCTGTGCCCTGCAGGAAGTGATCAGTGCTGTGTTTTTATTGTGCCTTTGATGGTTTTTCCTTCACTTCAAGCCACGACTTATAGTGGACATGCTTGGTGTACAAACAGTGCAAGTACAACTTAACCATTCTTCATCCTTGGTGCTCCTTTGTGTCTCTTCCCCATCCAACAGAGAGCTATAGGAGCCAGGGGCAGGAATCAAATCCCTACTCTTTCCTAGCAGTGCCATTTTTATGGTGAAGTTGTGCAGCCATCGGTGAACAGACTTGTGTTGTTTTGGGAAATTTGGACTCATAAGTAACTTTGTAAACAGAGAGGAAGGGGAAATTGTAACTGTGGGGCTGGGCTTAGTGTGGAGAGAACCTGTACTCAGTGTACAAGCTTCATCCAGCTTCCTTTCCCACTGGAAAGGAACATTCTGGCTGCCTAAGGCATTAAAATAGCAGGGACTTGAGAGATGTTCCATGCTCCCAGCCTGATCCCCAGTGTACTCTGTTGCAGAGGTGTGAAGAGGTGCAGGTGATGAAGGGCCAGGTGTGCCAGGAGCAGAAGCTGCGTGCAGTGGCTGAGAGCTGTTTGATGGAGCGGGATGAGACCTGGAATGCCATCCAGTGCCAGCTCGGAGAGGCTCAGGCCATCACCAAGGATGCTGGAGTTCTGCTGGATCAGATAAAGTAAGTCATTCCCAGGAAGTCACTCTGAGACTGCTGGGAAATGGGATTTGGGGTAATATTGGCAGCCTTACAGGTGATGCTCAGGGTAAGGCAGGAGAGCTCACCTGGCACCTGAACACATTTGGATCCTGCCTGACTTGCCCTAGTGAAAAGCCACAGCCATGGGAGCACATGTGAAGCTTTGGTCAGATGCATGAGCTGGAAGTGACCTTTTTGGGGGTGCTGGGTGCTCCTGTTTCAACTAGAAGCAACCAAAAGGCTGAAGCTATGCTTACCCGGGGTAAAACTTGATCAGGACCTTTTTGAATACAAAAAAGAGTTTTTAACCCATACTCTGCCAAAGGATGTGCAGTAACTCACCACTGAAGAATATTTTTCTTGCAACTCTGTGACAGCTAGCAGAATAATCTAAATAACCTCCTGACACTCCTTTTACTGCCTTTGTGGTGCATTTCTCTGTGCCCCAGTTGAACTCGTCTCATGGGCCTTGTTCTGTCCAGTGATACAATAGGGACATCCCTGAAAGTGGCATAAATCCTGCTGCTTATGGATCCTGGCCCAATGGAGTGGAGATTGCTGGCTGCCAAGCCAGGGTGAGCTGAAGTTGGATCCGGAAGCTCAGCAGAGCAATATTCCCACTGCAAGGGGCAGAGCTTGGCTTTTCCCCCTGACTGAGGAGCTGAGGCTGCTGTAGAAGGGCCATGCTCTGAACATCCACCTCTTGAATTGGTGGGATGGTCATGACAGCCTGAGAGCCTGGCTGCCCCTTATGCCTCTCCTGAGGTCGTTTCCTTTGCCCATTAGAAACCTTGGATTGGGCCTGATTCTCACACAGACCAGACACAGCCCCTGGCTTTGGCTTCCTGCTGCTCACCCCAGCCCCTCCTTGTCTTGTCCCCCCACAGCTCCTCTGTGCACGGGGCAGAGCTGGCTGTGGCTGCAGATGGGGAGCAGTGGCTGGGAGTTGAGCAGTGCCAGCACCCCAGGCTTGGGCTGAGCCACCACTTCCTCCTCCCGGCAAGCAGCAAGGAGCAGGTTGTACCCAGGGCCTTAGAGGTGCTGCCTGGGCACCCCATGCAGGTACTGCAGGCTGTAGGAGTGTGCAGTGTCACTGCCAGCGTGTCCCTGGGTCCTGCTGATGGCTTTGCTGTGGTTTGGCAGGAGCTGCCAAGCAGAGCTGTCATCGCGGCTGGCCCCGGAGCGGGGGGGCGATGGAGCGCCAGACACGCCAGAGCAGCGCGGCACCGGGGAGAGCCGGCGGCCTGGGGAGCGCCCAGGTGAGCACAGGAGAGCCTGGGGCAAAGCCCCTGCTCGTCTTTCCTTGCTGGAAGTCAGACAGTTGGGAATGGATGAGCAGCCAGACTCATAGAGTGAGTTGATTTCTTGCTCAGCAGAAGCATTTAAAGCTCTCAGGGCATTTGGAGTGGAACTTGCAGAGTTTCTCAGCAAGTTTTGGGGTCTGGCAGGTGTTTGTGGCTAAACATGCAGAGCTGTAGCACAGGCCTCAGTGACAGCCCTTCTTCAGGGACCTGTGGCTGTACCTCGGGTTTGTTACCACCCTGTGCACTGGAACAGAGTCTGAACCAGGAGAGATGGTTGGTTCCCTAACCCAGTTTGGGGATTTTGCTCCTTGGATCCATGGGACAAACCTCTGTGTCTGGGCAGGCCTGACCCAGCAGTTCCTTATCCCTAGGAGTTGGTAAATGATCCCTGGAAGTGCTCAAGGACAGGTTGAAGGGAGCCTGGAGCCACCTGATCTAGTGAGAGGTTTCCCTATCCATGGCAGGGGTGGAATGGCTTTAAGGTCTCTTCCAACCTAAGCCATTCCATGATTCTGAGATTCTCTGGTCTTGCTGCCTGTGACATGTTTCCTAGTGACCTGTTCTTTGCTCCCTGTGTCTTAGAAGTGAGACAAGCTTCTATTGATTTCTGTTGATTTCTGTCGACTAACTTAATCCCTTTGAGATTCTCTTAATAAACAACCCAGCCAGTCTGAAAACATAAATTCCTAAGTGGTGGAATTGCAAGAAAACTCCTCAGTTTGGCACAGGCAACTCCAGCTTTCTTCTTATGTGATTCAGAACCCTTAACTGGAATCCCTCTGTCTGGGGATGCTTCCCAGCTACACCAGCCCCTTGTGTGCTCTGTCCCAGAGAGCTGCAGATGGATTAACTGTGTCCCTGTCCTTGCAGTTCTGGAAGGGTGGCCACCTTCCCTGAAGTCCCTGAGCTTGCCTGAACTGTCAGCGGTGCTGGAGGAGTGTGTGGGAGAGATGGGTAAGCTGGGAAGGACTCTGGGCATGTGGAGGGACTGTTGTGCTGGGGGAGGCATGGCTGGGTGGGGTTTGTTGGTTTGAAGTGGTTGTTGGGAGGGACCCCACAATCCCTGTTTTTTCAGGGAAGTCTCCAGGCTCTGGAGTTGGTGCTATTCTTGCCGCAGATCTTGGGCTCTGCATCATCCCCTGGTGACAGGTCCAGGCTGAGAGGTGGGGGTGAGGGGTGGTCCCTGCATCTCCTGCTCAGTGATGAGAGCTGCTGGGGAAGTGGGTCCCTAATCCTGTGACCTGTTCTCCTAGTGACAGGAAATTGTCCCAGCATCTTGCAGACAGTAGAGACACCCCTGTTCTCAGTGCTGGAAGGCAGCACAGCAGTGACTGAGTGAGGCCTGTTCTTTACTGCTTCCTGGCCCCTTCCTAATGCTGCTTTTTCCCTTTGGTTTGTCTTCAGGAAAAGCTCTGCAGACTGTGACTCAAAACCTCCAAAGGCTCCAAGCCGTGGGGCAGAGCGGGCAGAGCTGGCCAAAGCCATAACCAAGCCAGGAGGGTGAGTGGGAGCAGCTGCCCTACCCAGTCCCAGGCTGTGGCACGGAGGGGACACCATCCCTCACTGCCACATGCCCAGAGCTCGCTCAGAGCCCACACACCAGGGCTGGGCTCTGACTTGTCCTTGTGTGCCCTCTGGTTGGCTCTCCCTTTAGAAAATCTGTATCCCCTTTGTCCCTCTATCCCCGTGGTGATAGAGGGAGGTGACTGTCCCCTTTCTCCTGGTGGCTGCAGGAATTCTGACGTCGGGTGACTGTTCCACCCGGAAGCTGAGTGTGCCTGGGAGAGGGAGCACGGGGCTGTGCCGGCAGTGCCGCGGCTCTGCCAGGGGCCACCACAACTAGCAGGGCACCGAGGAGTCTGTGGCCACCAGAGAACACAGCTGGGACGACAAGGGACAGCAGAGGACAACAACCAGCTGCTCTTGGGGCCTGACTCAAGGCTCCCAGGATCTTTGTTTGAAAGGTTTAGGTTTGGAGGAGAAGCTCCAAGCCTAGTTTTGTCTGCCTTAAGCTTCCTGCAGCCCTTGTTGTTCGGGTCTGGATGGTGGTAGAAAGGTGACAGTTGCACACAGCAATCAATTAATTATTCTTTTCTGCATCCCAAACTCCCCAGGGCGTCTGAAATATGTCCCTGGGTCCTCCTGTGCCATGGAGATTGGCCCAGAGAATGGATCTGAGGCCATAAAAGAGGCAGTTTGCTTTGGAGGGATGAAGGGAATGGAGTTTATGATGTTTGGCTCTTTGAGCTGCAGTAGAGCTCAAAGTGCAGCCCTGTTCCTAGTTGGAATGTCTGCTCTACTGCCACCCCAGATCTGGGCTTCAAAGCCTGTTCCTCCAACCAGCCCACTCTGGTTCACTTTGGGTTCTTGCTGTCCTCAGGGGCTGGGTGTGATCATGTTGGTGGTTTAGGAAGGGCATTCACTGCAACACTCCCAACTCACCCAGTTGTTCTCCTCCCCTCCCCTGGGGTGGGATGGAGAGGAAAACTGGAGGCACAAAAGGTGAAGATCATGGGTAGAAATAAAAGCATTTCACTGGAAACATCAATGAAATAAGGAACAGTAACAGCACCAGCACTAATAACAGAAGTGTACAGGAGAGGTCCTGGTCTTGGCCAGAACCAGGACATCACTGGTTACTCCATCCCCAAGAACTTGGCTTTGTGGTCAGTGCTCTATGGCAAAGGTCATTGGCCTGCTTTGCCAGGGCCAGCAAGGCAAATGTTCCCCTGGAAAGACAGGAGTGAGAGAAGGAAGAGCTGGGACTGTTGAGCTTCCCATGCCTCTGGCAAGCAGGGGAATGCCAAGGCAGCAGAACAGGAACAGGGATAGCTCTGTGCCCCATGGGAGGTGGGCAAAGGAACCACAGCCCAGATGGAGCTCTAGTGCCAGGCTTTGCTCCTCACCACTGCCTGCCTTTGCTGTGTAGGCTGTAGTGCTGGGAAATAGTTCTGCCAGGACATTCTTGGGTGGGCATTGCCAAGGACAGGCAGTGCAGGAAGAGTCTGCCCTGTCCCTGGGAGCGGGCTCGGGTGCCAGGGACCTTGGTGTAGAGTGGTTTCCAGTGACTCTGTGTTCCCATTTATTCCTGAATGCTGTAAGGGGGGAAAAACACAACAATCAAAATCTGAAGTCTATGAGTGATGACCTTGGTGAATCAGGATAAGTCCTTTTGGGAACAGGATGGAACTGTGTGTTCCTTCTGGTATTTGGACTTTGGGCACAGATCCCAAATATAAAAACCCATCCAGCTCCATCTTTTCAGCTTCTGCTGAGCTGCCTGAGTCCCTTCTGTCAGGGGTGATAACTGCTCTGCCTACAGTATCTGTGCTTCCGGGGGCCAGCCCTACCAGGCAGGTATGGCCCTCTCAGCTGTGCCCCCGTGTGCCTGGCACTGTCCCCTGCTCTGGGTGCTGCTCTCTGCCCGTGTTTCCCTCCCACCCTCAGCACAGGGCACTGTTATTTCATCTTGAGCAAATGCCAAGGAGCGTGTGGGCACCCAGTGCCTGCTGCAGGATGAGGCTACATGAGCTTCACCCTGAAGAGTTTGGATGAGGTGAAGGGAATTCTCCTCATGCAGCACCTCTGGAAACTCCTCAGAGGGCTGAGGCTGTGCTGGGAAGAGTGTTCAGGGCTTTGTCCCTCATTCCCTGTCACTGGGGAGTTCTAAGGTCACTCCTAGCCTTGGTGGTGCCTCTGGCTGCAGTAATATGGGGTTGTTAGTCCTGTTTCCCTTGAATTTAAGACAAAGCCCCCAAAAAACCTCCTAAGGGAAAAAGGGCCTGGCTCAGCAGTGCCCTCAGAATGAGGGGCTGTGCACAACAGTGGTTGGAAGGTGACTACAGGGATTTGGGGCTGGCTTTGCAAAGTCTGAGGCTGGAATAAAGAGGGTTTGGGGTGTTAACATGATCTGTGCAATAGATTAGAATGCCTGGGAAAAGGGGGGAGATGTGGGAGAGTGTGTGTGAAGGAAAAAGCCCCCAAACATGGGCTGCAGGTAAAGGCTTCAGCAAGGGCTATGAGAGCACCCAAGGGGCCAGCAGGGAGGGGATCATCTACAACAGAGTATCCCTGAGGAGGCAATTCCTTAACTGCAGGATGTGAAGCAGCATTCCTTGCAGATAGGGTGGCTGTGCAGGCAGCAGGAGTCTGGTGCTACCCTAACGTGAACTGTCCGAGGAAAAATAGCATTTGCTGATTTGGATAAATTAATAAAAGCTGAGAAGCCTGTGTGTGGTGTGTTGGTGTCTCTGGAGGGAGCTGGGGAAGCGTGAACAAGTTCCCTGATTTATTATTGCAGGGCAATCAGCAATGCACACAGGGTTTTCCAGCCTACTCTGCCAGGAGGCTGCAGGCTCAGGGGACTGGGACTGCCTGATCCCTGAAATCCCAGCACTGCCTTGGGTGGGTGATGTGGGAATCCAGTGGGAGCTGCTGGAGGAAGTCCAGAGGAAGCTACAGAGATGCTCCAATCCAAGGGCTGCAGCCAGGCTCCGAGAGCTGCTGCCTCTGCTCACCTGGAGAAGAGAAGGCTCCAGGGACACCTCAGAGCCCCTTCCAGGGCCTAAAGGGGCTCCAGGAGAGCTGGAGAGGGACTGGGGACATGGGATGGAGGGACAGGACACAGGGAATGGCTTCCCACTGCCAGAGGGCAGGGATGGATGGGATATTGGGAAGGAATTGTTCCCTGGGAGGGTGGGTAGGCCCTGGCACAGGGTGCCCAGAGCAGCTGTGGCTGCCCCTGGATCCTGGCAGTGTCCAAGGCCAGGTTGGACAGGGCTTGGAGCAGCCTGGGACAGTGGAAGGTGTTCCTGCCCATGGGGTAGGATGGAATGGGTTTTAAGTTTCTTTCCCCCTCAGTCCATTCTGCAGTCCAGCTGTCTGTGCCTACCAGCCTTTTCCCTCCTGTGGAGCAGACAGAAGCAGCAGGCTCTGCTTGTTGAAAAATAAATATTTATTTACATCTGAAAAGAGAGTTAATGTGTAAATTGGTCTCGTGGGGGTTCCATCAATCCAGGACCGTTCCTGTGTGACTCCAGGCTGGTGCAGCCTCTTTGCTCTGTGTGTTCGAGGCAGCTCCTCCCTGAGGCACTGGGAGAGGCTCCCCCAGCCCGTCCGGGAAGGGGCAGGGCCTGGAGAACCCCCTGTGTTCATGGGCATCTCCTGGAGCGTCCCAGCTGCATCCTCCAGCCTCGAGGGGACTCGTGCATTGCAAAGGAAGGAATGCGGTGGGAATGAGCTCTAGCAGCGTGTCCGTGCTGCTCCCGCTGGCCAGAGTGAGGGGCTGGGGCTGGGGGAGCCCCAGCTGCCCTGGGCTCCTCCAGGAGAGCACAGGACTAGGACAGGAGCAGCCCTGCTCAAACCACACCACCTTGGCTGCTCCCTTTGCTCCTGGGCTTCCCGGGATCCACAGGCTGCCCGGCCAGGGGGGGATGATGCTTTGGCACCCCACTGGAAAGCAAACTCTCAGGATTTTTGCCTTTGGCCAGCAAAATGGTTCCTGAGCTCCTGCCAGGCTGGAAATCCAACTTTCCCTCCTTAAAGCAGGGGGGAGGCTGGGCTGGATCCTGAACCTGGCATGAGGGAGGTTGGGCTCTGCCCCAGTGAGTTGCTGCTCTCAAATCTTTCACTCCCAAGTGGTTTGGAGGCTCCATCCTTGGCTCTGCCCATGGCAGGGGGCACCAGGGGGTTTGTGCAGCTGGAGAGCAGCAAGGAGGGGATGGGAGCTGCTGTTCTGTGTTGGTGATGAGGGTGGGGAGCAGAAGCAGCTCCTCGCTGTGAAGGGTGGCTGTGGATATCTGGTGAGATGGTCCTGGGCTGGGACACAGGGAGGACAGGGAAGCCCTGGCTGTGGTGTAGCCCAGGGTGCATCTCCCATTCCCGCTCCCATTCCCACTGCTGAGGATCAGGCTGCCCCGGCTGCTGTGATCCCACAGGTGCCCAGGGGGGTGTGGGTGTCCCAGGGGTTCCCTGGGTGGGAGGTGTCCTCAGGGAGGCTACCAGGTTCTGCTGGTGCTCAGGCACTGGGAGAAGCAGCAGGGCTGCCCACACAGCCACAGTGAGACCCTGCTGAGGGGACGGCGATGATGGCAAGAGCCAGAGGTGCCACCTCCCACTCGGTCACAGCAGGGATGTCCCTTCCAGCAGCTCCAGTGTGGCACAGCCAGACAACGGTCCCAGCCTGGCCACCCCAAGTGGGCACTGCCCAGCACAGCTTCCTGCAGCCTCCTGCCCTCCAGCCAGGCCCTATGGCCATTGTGGCCTGCAGCCCCTCTACCCTGGCTGGTCACCACCTCACTGGGCACAGCAGAGCACCGGGTGGTCGAGCTTCCAGAGCTGCCACTTCTTCTTCATCTCGGATTTCACCTGCCATGGAGGGGAGAGAGCAGGGGCTTATCTGTGGCTGTGCCCTCCCTGCAGGCACAGGGTGGGGTGGGGAAGCCAGGCAGGAGATGCTGTGGCAGGGACAGGGACAAGGACAGGGACAGGGACAGGGACCTTACCTCCTTGTTGGCAAAGCAGTACAGCACAGCCACCAGGAAGCCCTGCAGGGAGAGCCAGGAGTGAGCACCCCCGTTCCTCTCCTGGGGCTGAGATGGGCTTAGGCTCCCCCAAGGGCACTCCTGGGTGTTTTTAGGGCTGGGGTCCCCATGGCACCACTGCCCTGAGAGCACAGGAGGCGGCACCACACTCTCAAGGGCAGAGGGTGGCAGAGATGGTGCCACCCTTCCCATGGAAGCACCACAGAAGAGCAAGCTCAGAGAGGGACCCCCTGATCTCTGCTCCGTGGTGTGCCCAGAACAAGGATTTGTTTCATTCCCACCTCACCTGGAAAGAGTTGAGGAAGAGGGTGAAGAACACCTTGACGTAGCGCAGGATGCCCGTGGTTTGCTCGTCCGTGGCAAAGATGAAAACGACCTCGTGGATCCCGAAGAGGGGGATGAGGGTCAGGGTGGCTTTGGCCAGCCTGGGGGACAGTAAGAGGACAGTAAAACTCCCAGTTAATCCGAGGGCGGTCGTTTAAGGATGTACAAGGTGGAGGAGAGGCGTGGCGAGGGGCAGGGGGTGTGGAGGTGGTGTTATCCCGTTAGCCCAGACTGTCCCCGCCCCGCTCCCGCCTCACCTCAGCTTGTAGTCGGCATAGCCCTTCTGGTTGGCCCGGAGCTTGGCCAGGATCACCTTGAGGATCCGCATGAAGATGAGCAGGTTGATCTGGGAGAGGGAGACAGGGTAGGGGCACACAGAGCCCAGCACCCCTGGCTGTGACACTCACCCAGCAGGAAACAGCACCCTCTGTGCTGCCAAGGCTGCTGCTGCCTTTCCTCCCCTCCTGCCATCCCAAAATCCCAGCTACGAATCAGCAGGAGCCACCCCCAGCCCCTTTCTCTGGGGCTCAGCACCCCAGCTGCCTTCATGAACCCCCAGAACCAGGGGTCAGCAAAGTGCTGAACCCCCTGTACATTTGGCTGGTCCTTGCAGGCCAACTCTCCCTCCTGGCCTCTGCTGGAAGCTTCCCTGGGGATCCCAACCCTGCCCAGGGCTGGGAGCCAGGGGCTGAGCTGCTGCTGTCCAAACAGAGCCAGGGCTGGCAGCTGTTCCCTACCAGGGAGGCGAGAAGGATGGGGATGCGGATGATCCACCAGTAAGCCATGTTCTCGTTCAGCGCCCAGCACCTGCCGGGGGCACGAGACAGCACCATCACCCTGGGCTGGGGCAGGAGGATCCAAGAGCTTTCCAACCCCAGCCACATGGCTCATGGACCCTCAACAGCCTCTGAGCATCCCAGCAGGACCCCCCTCCATCCATCCATCCATCCATCCATCCATCCATCCATCCATCCATCCATCCATGCCTCATCCATCCATCCATCCATCCATCCATCCATCCATCCATCCATCCATGCCTCATCCATCCATCCATCCATGCCTCATCCATCCATCCATCCAAGTCTTCATCCATACACCCACGCACCACCAATCCACCTCTCCACAGCTCCTCATGCAACACCTGTGCCTCCATCCCTCCACCCAACCAACCATCTGCCCATTCACTCATTCATCCATCCACCTGTCCATCCAACTATGCCTCCTTTCATACACATCTTCATTCTTTCATCCATCCATCCATCCATCCATCCATCCATCCATCCATCCATCCATCCATCCATCCATCCCTCCCTCCCATCCATTTCTCCCATCCATCCCCACTCACTCCGCGTTCTCCTTCAGGTACTTGGCGGCCATCCAGGGCACCACGAACACCACAGGGGTCCCTGCAAGTCACACAGCAAACCCTGTAAAACCAAGCACCCTCCTGAGCTGAGAAACCACCCCCGTGCTGGGGGGACACGCGGGGTGCAGAGCCCACACCCTCCAGGGATGGTTTGGAACCACGGTGCCCCCGACACCGGGCACCGTCCCTGTCCCTGCCGCGCCCGGGTGGCCCCTACCCCAGCCCAGGTAGAGGTAGAGCCTGTAGTAATTCTTCTCGGAGAACACGGCCCCGATGAGCAGCTTGTAGAGGTAGACAGCTTCCACCAGGAACCAGTAGTGGTTGGCCAGGATGCAGTACTGCATCAGCACCTGCGCCGCGCGGCACCCCAGCGCTGCCTGCCAGGGGAGAGCTGCTGTGGGGCTGGCTGTGCCCACGGGGCACCCCGCAGCTCACCACAGGCACCAGGCAGCCCAGGAGCTCATCCACCGGGCTGTGGTGCTGCACAGGCACCCCAAGAACCCTGAGAGCTCCCCCATGGGGCCACAGGTGCCCTTAGAGCTCGCCCAGAGGCTGCACAGGCACCCCCAGACCTCACCCATCAATGGCATGGGTGGCACCGAGGGCTCATCCCTCAGGTGCCACACAGGCCCAGAGCTCACCCAGCAGGTGCACAGGTATCCCAAGATTTCACCCACTGGGTCATGGGCAGCACGGGCACCCCAAAAGCGCGTCCACCGGGTGGATGGGCACCCCAGGACCAGGCACAGCTACCCCAAGCCCTCCTCCATCAGGTGCATGGGCAACACTGGCACCCCCAGAGCTCACCCAGCGTGTCTGGGGCCGCACGGGCACCGACCCCCCCACAGCCCCGCCCTGGGCGAGGGTCCCCACGCTGCCACCAGCCCTGCACTTGCCTTGTGGCTCAGCAGAGCCTCCCAGTCAGCCACCTGCACCAGCTCCACGCCCCAGCGCCGCTCCAGCAGCGCGTCCTTCACCATCACCGAGGTGGCCCGCAGCCCGAAGGAGGCGAACAGATTGGCGTGGATGTAATTCCTGGTGCAGCGCAGGTTCCTGCAGGAGCCGGGTCAGGCAGGGCTGGCTCAGGGGGAGGGAGAGGGGCAGGGCCGTGTCCTACCTGCAGGCGGTGAGCACGAGCAGGGCGGAGATGAGGGTGAGCAGTGACAGCGAGTACCCCACGGTGTAGAGCACCTTGAAGCTCACCATGAGCCGGCGGGCGCCTTCCTGCAGGTGAGCAGAGCGCCAGGGAGCCCAGGTGGGCGCGTGTCCACCCCCGGCCAGGCTGCCCTGGCCATCCCTGGTCCCAGCCAGGGTCCCACCTCCTCAGCAGTGACCTCCAGCTCATCCTCGCACTGGGAGTAGTCCCTCCAGGGCTGGCTGCCGTTCACTGTCACCCACTGGCCGTCCGTGCCACACCTGCGGCTCACCAGCCCGTGTTTCACTGCGGACACCAAGCACCGGCACAGTCCCCCAGGCTCCCCAAGCCCCTCTCCCGGGATGATGGATCTGACCCTGCCCAGTGCCCCGTTCCAGAGGAGGCATGGGCAGAGCCGGCTCTGCTCTGAGCCCCAGGTGTCCCCTTACCCCAGGTCTGCTCATGGGTCCCTCTGCCCTTTTCAGGGGAAGGGAGGGGACCCCTGAGAGCCTCTCCACCCCCAGAACGGCTCAGCCCTGGCTTCCAGCTCCGGGATGGCAGGAGAGCATCCTCACCTTTCTCAAACCAGGGCAGGTAGAAGGGGCAGGAGACGTTGACGGCGGTGCCGGGGCTCCCGTCGGGCCAGCAGGCGTACATGTCAAACGTCCTGTTACAGAACAGCCCTTCCAAGGGCAGGGACAGGGAAAGACAATGCTCAGACGCTGGTGGCACAGACACACCGAGCCCTGCTCCCAGCACCTCTGAGGGGGCTGATGCCACCCTGAAATGGGCCCACGTGCCCCACACCAGCCTCAGCCCCCCAGGACATCCCAGCCCTGGGTATCCCATCTGAGACAGGGGTGCAGGTCCTTGGCGGTCCCTTGATTCACCCTCCGCGGGTGACCGGAGCAGAGGCTGCTGGAGAGGGATAACCCCAGCCTTGGCTCTGTGTGCCCCCGAGCTGGGCACGGCCGGGTACCTGCCGGGTAGGGCTCGCTCGCCATCCTCCTCAGGCACTCGTCACGGTACCGCAGCCACTCCTCGAAGGTCTTCTCCAGCACTTTGGCCCCGCCGCGCTGCAAGCCCAGAGCTGGGTCAGAGCCTCAGCGCCTTGACTGCCCCCGTGCAGCGCTGCCACAGCCCGGGGCTGGGCAGGAGCCGCCCCGCAGGGCTCAGAGCCCGGCAGTGCCAGCCCCGGTCCCCCCGGCCCCAGCCCGGCCCTCACCGGCACGGAGGAGAACAGGCACAGCCAGGCAAGCTGGACAAGGCTCCGCAGGGATCCAGCTCCAGGCGAGTCCCCCATGGCTGCTCCCAGCCTGACCAGCGCTCCCAGTGCCGGGGTGCGTCTCAAACTGGGCCGGGGACCCCGATCCTGGGTAGAGGAGGAGGAATGGGGAGGGCTCGGCTCTGCCAGCCACCCGCACCCCGCGCAGGCAGAGATGTGCTTCCCAAGCCAGCAGAGAAGGTCCTGGACGTGTTCTGGGCTGCCACAGCCCCGGCTGACTTCCCTGATGGAGCCAAAACCTCGGGGAGCACCAGGCAGAGCAGCCAGGGTGTAAATGGATCTCACGTCTTGGATGAGCCTGCTCAGCTTCCACCCACCGCTGCCAGCCCCGAGGGGAGCAAACGCCATCGTGACAGCCGATGTGACACCAGCTGCCACCCGGCAGGTGCCTGGCACCCCTGCGCGACCCGGGAAGGGGCTGCAGGGAAAGGGGGCAGCGAGACCTCTCTGGGGTGCCCTGGGCCCCACCCCCAGGCGGGCTGGGACCCCCACACGAGCTGTGCCCCATCACGTCCCGCCCGGTCCTGCTGGCAGAGACCCCTCCCGGCCCGGCCGGGGGCTCGGAGACCCCCGCACGGACCCCCCGGTTTGTCCCCCACGAGGGTCCCCAGCCGGTCCCGCCCGGTGCCTGCGGGGGTCCCGGGGCTCCGCCGCTTCCTCCGCCCGCTTACCCCGCTCCGCGGGACCGGCAATCCCGATGTCCCGCTGTTCCCGGTGTTCCCGGCAGCCTCGGCAGTGCCGGTGTTTCTGGCAGCCCCGCTGTTCCCGCTGTTCCCGTTGTTCCCGGTGTTCCCGTTGTTCCCGTTGTTCCCGTTGTTCCCGCTGTTCCCGGTGTTCCCGGTGTTCCCGGTGTCGCGGGCAGCCCCGGCTCCGCGAGGTGAACGCGGCGGTGACCGAGCGGCGTCTGCGGCGGAGCCGCCTCCTGCCAGCGCCGTGCCCCGACGGGAGGGGGTTCTGGGGGGGCTTAGGGGGGAGTTCGGGGGCGGCACCGCCTCCCGGGGCTCCGGACGCCAGGTGGGACTCGGGGGGTACCGGCGCCGCTGCCCCCACGCCCGCAGAGCTCCAACACGGACCCACGGAGCCGCCGGGAATCACACAGGGATGGGGCTCCAGCCCAGCCCTGCCGGGGGCCCCTGACCGAGTCACACGGGGATGGGGGTCCAGGTGCAGCCCCACTGAGGGTCCCCAGCTGCATCACATGGGGACAGGGATGGGGGTTCAGCCCTCAAACTGTGGGGCACAGGGACTGGATCGAGGATCCAGCCCCCTTCAGTCTCCCCCAGAGCCCCAGTCCCTCCACACACTGAAGGTGTGTGTGAAGGAAAAGTCCTTCACCTCCCCGGCTCGGTGTCCCTCTGGCTGTCCCCTGGGCTGCAGCTGGCATGGTGACAGCCCCTGTGCAGGCAGGGTGGGCTGTGGGGGCCACCCTCCCCTGGGGACCAGGAGGCCCTGGGGACAGTAGTGGATCCAGCACAGGACACAGCCCGTGACATCCACGGGTCCCATCATCCAACCAGGGGAACTCCAAGGGCAGGGACAAGCCATGGGACAAGCCTGGTGGCCCTGGTCATGCTGCCTCCCCAGCACACATGCTGGCAGTGGGGAGGGAGGGGTCCGTGCTGAGGAAGGTGGTTTTGCCATCAATGGAGTTGGGGAGATCCCCCTGAGGTCCCCAAATCAGCAGCAGTGCAGCCCTTCCAGGCTCCACGTCCCTCCCAGTGCGGCTGTGCCTCCCTCCTGCTGCAATGCTGCTGCCAACCCTGCCCTGCAGCAGGGGGGGTTCATCCCCCAAACCCGGCTGAATGCACCAGAAAACACATTTGTTTTGCAAAAATGAGATGTTTGCCTGGAAGCTGCTGCAGTGGCTGGGAGCAGGCTCAGGAGTCAGAGGGATGAGGAGTCACAGCTGTGGCTCCAGTGATGCGAGAGGTGTCTGGTTATGCCAAGTGACAACGCAGTGGGGGAGCAGCCCAGGGAAAGGATTTGCTGTTTGGGGGGAAAATGAGCCCTGGGGTGCCTCCTCCAGCAGGAGCCAACACCAGTGTGTGTGCTCATTCACAGGTTATGAACTTTGGACAAGAGCCTGGAGGGACAGGACACAGGGAATGGCTTCCCACTGCCAGAGGGCAGGGCTGGATGGGATATTGGGAAGGAATTGTTCCCTGGGAGGGTGGGCAGGCCCTGGCACAGGGTGCCCAGAGCAGCTGTGGCTGCCCCTGGACCCCTGGCAGTGTCCAAGGCCAGGCTGGACAGGGTATGGAGCCACCTGGGATAGTGGAAGGTGTCCCTGCCATGGCAGGGGTGGCACTGGATGGGCTTTAAGGCTCCTTCAACCCGAATCACTCCATGATTCCATGATAACACAGCCCTGGGGCTCTCATGGAGGATGATTCCAGCCACGTCCCCCGTCCCAGAGTGACACTGCACACCTGCACCCCACAGATGTCCCTGCGTGAGCCCATCCAGTGGCAGAATGAGCATGGGCTGGGCTCATCCCACAAGGATGCTGGATTTGGGGAGAGCCCAGGGCTACAGCCCTGGATGCCATTCCCTGGAGAGGAATCACAAAACTCTGGATGTTACTGTCCCATCTGGATGGGACTGTCTCCCATGTCCCTTGAATGGGGACATGAGGAACGAGCTGTTCCTCTCCATATGGATGCATTTCAGGCAGGTCTCCATAGCGACTGCAGCGCTCCAGGCTCTGCCAGGGCAGGATCCCGATCCATGGGGTGCCCAGAGCCAGCTGGAGCCACGGGAAGAGGGGCTGGGACTGCACCCCACTCCCAACAGCTGCTGTCCTGCCAGGGTGGGCGTGGGACACAGCTGTCACCGAGGACACACGACTGGTAAATTGTTTTATTTATTTATTAAAGGTGATGTTCGCTATCAGAGCTGGGAAAACTGTCCCAAAATGGTCTCAGGCACTGAAGGTGTTGGTGCTTCTTGGGCAACCTGAGAGCTGCAGGGGTGCTCAGGGAGAGGAGAGCATCCTCCAGGGTCCTGCATGGGAAAATCATGGAATTGTTTAGGTTGGAAAAACCTTCTGAGATCATCGAGTCCAATGAGGCAGCACTGCCGGGGCCAGCATTAACCCATGTCCCTAAAACACCACATCTACCAGTTTTTGGAATGCTTCCATGGACAGTGACTCCACCACTGCTCTGTGCAGCCTTTTCCAGTGCCTGATCATCTTTCAGTTAAGAAATTTTCCCAATATCCAACCTAAGCTTCCTTTGGTGCAACTGGAGGCCGTTTCCTCTGCTCCTGTCCCTGTTCCCTGGGAGAAAAGCCAGGGTCACTAAGGGATAAACATCCAGCCAGAGAACCCCCCAGGGCTAAATCCCTTTCCCCGAGCACTGTTACCAGCAGCAACACCTCCTGAAGGCTACTTTCACTTTATCTATCCATTATTGATGGGGAATTCATCCGTGTGTATTATTGCAGGATCTGCTAATCAAGGTGCTTTGCTCCCCATCCAGAAGCAATTCGCAGAAAAGAAGCGCTCATCGACACATCCCGGCTCCCAATTATGCAGCAAACTTCCCAGAAAAGGCTGTGGGAGCGTTACGGGTAGAGAAATCCATCAGCATGTGAGTGGCCAGGAGGCAGCGTGAGGAGAGACGCGGCTCCCTGAGGCTGAGCCATCTCCAGTGCTGCCCCTGGGGCAGCTCTTGGGGTTTTGGGCAGCGTTTGCAGAACGGGAGTATCGGTTTCCATCCCATTTCCATCTCATTTCCAGCTTGTTTCCACCCCGAGGCGATGGCAGCCAGGGACCCCACTCCATCACAGAGCAAAGGTCACTCCCGAGCCCTGTTCCACCGCCAAACCCCGTTCCCATTTGCGAGAAGGAGCGTCCCCAGCTCGGAAGGGCACTGTGGGGTTTGGCACTCGGAGCCCTCGGCAGCTGCTGTCCCTGCAGCGAGCCCCGGGATGCAAACCGGGATTCAAAGCTCACCAGGTCTCTCGGTTTCCATGTGGATTCTTGCCTAATTCAAGCCGGAAGGTTTCAACGATAAGATCAAGAACTTCTCTGGAATTCATCTCTCTTCACATCCTGCCCGGGGCTGGGCTCCTCGTGCTCTGAGGAAGGGCCTTGGCAGGCACGGCAGCATCCATATTCCAAGGGTTCAGATAACCCTGGCTCCAGGAATTCAAGGAGCAGACAATAGGATACATCTTTGATTTCCTCCCTGCCTGGTAGGACCCTGGTTGCAACTTCTGCTGTTACCAACTCAGGGGCTGCAGCACAAGGAAAACCTGGCTGGAGCTGCTGGAGAGAGTCCAGGGGAGCCCATGGAGATGCCCCAAGGGCTGGAGCCCCTCTGCTCTGGAGCCAGGCTGGGAGAGCTGGGGGTGCTCACCTGGAGAAGAGAAGGCTGCAGGGACACCTCAGAGCCCCTTCCAGGGCCTAAAGGGGCTCCAGGAGAGCTGGAGAGGGACTGGGGACAAGGGATGGAGGGACAGGACACAGGGAATGGCTTCCCACTGGCAGAGGGCAGGGCTGGATGGGATATTGGGAAGGAATTGTTCCCTGGCAGGGTGGGCAGGCCCTGGCACAGGGTGCCCAGAGCAGCTGTGGCTGCCCCTGGATCCCTGGAAGTGTCCAAGGCCAGGTTGGAGCAACCTGGGACAGTGGAAGTTGTCCCTGCTGATCTCCTCCAGGTGAAAACACTGCTAATTGTCATTTAGGTTAATCATCATTAAGCTGGGCAGGGTCAGGGTTAACCCCAGCTGCAATCACTAAGGGACTCTTGATCAGAGCCTCCCCCCAGCTGCTCACTGCTCCTCAGGGGGGTGACAGTGCTTTGCCAGCTCTGGGTGGTCCCCAGAACTCCCAGGGGAAGCTGGAGGATCTCCTTTTATTTGCCAGAACACGTCTGCAGTCCCTCCAAGGAATAAGTGGCTCTGTCCTGAGTGTGAGGGCTGAGTCCTTGCCCCTCCCAGCCCAGGGCCATCTCCACCCACCCTGTGGGAGCAGAGGGGAGAGGGTGAGCAGCCCCTGTGGGCCTGGGGTGCCCCACAAGTGGGGGTGCCCTCAGCTGCTCTAAAAACAGACATGCTCTCCACACCTTTAATATCCTGTTCTCTAAAACCAAGGGATTAAGAAGTTGCCCTGAGTTCTGGGTCTTTCCCAGCCTTCCAGCTGTCCCAAGTGTTGGATGTTTGCCACCTTCTGGGATTGTGATGGATGAAAATGTATTTCCAGCCTGGACTGTAACTGGCAGTGCTCTGTTGTGCTCAGCAAAGCGTTCAAGTCACTCAGACCTGCCAGGTGAGAGATGTGCTCTGCATTTCCCTCTTGCCAGAAGGTCTGAAAGGGCTCCAGAAAAACTCCCCCCGAGTTTGCCAATGCCTCATGATACCAAACCTGGCTTAGAGCTGGGAGGGGGAGGCCCTGAGACTGGAGGTTCTGTGCTGCCACAAGGCAGGATGTTCCAGGTGGGACTGGTGGATGCTGGAAGCCCAGCTACCACAGGGGATGTCAGGATGTGTCTCCTCCAGCATGATTTGGGTGATTTGGGAATCACTGACAGCCCCCAGACACAGTGCTGGTGGTAAAGCTCCCTCCCCCTCACTTTGGGCAAAATGAAGTGAAAAAGCAACTTGCCCAATTCTGAGCAGCTCCTTGCACGTGTTCTGCAGGAGCTTCCCAGTCCTGCTGGAGCAGGGGGGTCTGAGGCTGGGCAGCACCCTGGGGTTGGTGCAGTGCCTGCTGCTCCTTCTGCTGTTCTCATGGTGCTTGCAGGGACACAAACACACCTCAAATGTCAATCATAGAATCATGGGATGGTTTGGGTGGGAAAGGACCTTACAGCCCATCCAGTCCCACCTCCTGCCATGGGCAGGGACACCTTCCACTGTCCCAGGCTGCTCCAAGCCCTGTCCAGCCTGGCCTTGGACACTGCCAGGGATCCAGGGGCAGCCACAGCTGCTCTGGGCACCCTGTGCCAGGGCCTGCCCACCTTGGGCTCTTTCTGGCAGCAGATTTCTGCACGTTTACAAAATCTTCACAAAAATGTGGGGGTTTGGGTTGTATCTAAATGTGTCAATAGATGCCACGAGCTGGGCTGAAAAACCTGTCAGATTTTTATATCTGCCAGGGCTGGTTGTGTGTGATTTTCCTTCTGATGGGAAAAGGGCCCATTAATCACTATCAATTCAAAGCTGTGTAGTCCCTGGTAATTGCTCCTTCCACACCCACTGCTGTTCCTGCTGTTGCAGGGAAGCTCCTGGAGCAGCAGGATGAACCACACACCTCCTGCCTCAGCAGCTTCTGCCCTCCCCACAGAACTGAGATGTGTTTAGCCTCTGTTTTGGGCTCCTTCTCCTGGGCACAACCAGCTCCAGGGACATGGCACAACTGGCTCAGAGGGTGCTGCACACCATGCAGGGATGGGCTGTTATCAAACACATTTACTGATGAGCTGCAGGCAGACATCACCCCAACTCCTGCTCTGCAGCCTCCCCATCCTGGAGACCAGCCCAAATAGGCTTTGGATGAGCTTTTGAGGACTATTCCCTTCTCTCTTAGTTAATGAAACTTCAGGCTGGGTCCTGGGTTCACTGGCAGTGTGATATTTTCTGGAGGCCAAGTCAAGAGAGATTTCTGGCTGAACATGTCAGCTCTGCTCATAAAGATGCCCAGACATCCTCATCAGGGGTGTTTTTCTGAAGTGACCACACATTTTCCAACAGCTTAACAACTGATGAAGGCACCCAGCCTGCAGAGAATATCTATCTCCTGCCCAGGGAGCCCGAGATCCTCATTACCTAACTGAGGGGGAATCATAATTCCTCAAATCCCATAAGAACTGCAGTGCCACAGCGCTGGCATTGAGGTTGTAAGGTCTCCCTGCACCAGGCAAAGGCAGGTGACAAAGCTGAGGCACAGGGAGCTGCTGGGAGTGAGGCTGGATTCATCCAGAAGGAATGGCTCCCCCAGGGCTCAATTTCACAGTTGAGAGTAGTTTTGCACTAGGAAAAGGAGGTTCCAGAGAGGGGTTATATCCAGGTCAGGAGTGGCCCTGCTGTCACTTCTCTCTCCCCATGACTGTGCCTGGCTGCTCTGGCTGGGGTTCCTGCCAGGAGATGAAGCTGGATTCAGGGATCCCTTTGGCTTTGCTGGGAGCTGGGGTTCCACAGGAGGGCTCAGCAGTGCCATCCCCTCCCTGGGCACTGGCCTCACTGCCTGCAGGTCATGGTTTGCACCATCTGCCAGCCCAGTGATCTCCCACTCTCTCTTGCTCCCCATCCCCTGCCCAAAGCCCCTCCAGTGCTTCCACTCGCAACCTTTCCCTGACACAATCTTATTTTCAGGAGTTTTAAACACAAACCAGCTCCTCTCACCTCTGAACTGAGCAACACTTAATTCTGCTGCTGAGATCACAGGTTTCTGCCAGCACAGGAACATAAAATTCCCAGACTGGTCCAGCCCAAGGTCTGTTCATCCAAGACTCCAAATGCCCCTGAGAGCCTCCCTCAGAAAGGGGGGAAAACCAGGCAAAGGCAGCACCTCCACAGGGAAGGAGTATTTGGGATAATCCTGGAAGAGCTCTCATTTCCACCCATTTGTGTCCCTAGTTTTGATGGCAGTGCCCAAATGCTGACTACACTAAATTATTGTGGATATAAAGTATTTAACTTTGGGGGAAAATCCTCTGAAATTGTACTCAAGCCTAGACATTTTAATGCAGTGGATGTTGCCCTTGGGGACATGGGTTAGTGGTTGCCTTGGCAGTGCTGGGGAATGGTTGAATCTTGGAGAGCTTTTCCAACCTTAATGATTCTGTGGCTGCAATGAGTTAAATAAGGAGATTGTGCCAAGTTTGGAGCCCGGGGAAGAGGAGGCCCAGGAGGGTTCATTTCACCCTTTTGCTGAGCAGGGCTTGTGTTTCCTCATGCATGGGCTGTGTTTTTCTGGGTGATCCTTACCAAAAAGGGTAAAACTGGGGGACTGTGACAGTGGCCTTCCAAACCTGTCCTTCTTTGTCCTTGCCACCCTGGCTGGTTGCTCTCTGTGCCTTTCCCTCCAGGTTAGTCCAAGAGCCAAAATGTTGGTGAAAAACACACAAAAGCATCTCGTGATCATTATGGGGCTCTTCCAAGTCAGGATATTTCATGAGAAAACAAGGATTTCTGGATCCCTTGTGCCTTGTGGTGAGGATGAGCTGGACTTGCAGCTCCCAGGCTCACTGGGAGGGCTGGGCTAGCTTTAAATCAAGCTGTGCTGTGCCACCTGAAATTGGACCCCCAGGAATTAGGCAGACTTTGGGAAATCAGCACTTAGTGCTGGCTTTGAGTAGGTCAAATGGCACTTTCCTTTGGAGGGAGTTAATGGATGGTGGGTGTATAATTTTGTTTTTCACTGAATATAAATAAAAAGCCAATCTCCTCTCCTGACCTGTCAGACACAGACGGAGATGGATCTGGAAATCTCCTTGCTCAGGGGTGTTTTTTCATCCTAAGTAGCTTCTCCTGCTCACCTGCTGAACCACCAAAGGGCAGCTGTTGATTTATTACCCCTGGTGTTTGATCCATGGGCTTCGGCTTATCCTGGGCACCCAGCTCTCCTCTAATGCCAGCCATTAACAGGGAGAGCTGCTCTGCACTGTAATTACAGGGAACGTGACATTCCTGCATATTTCCCTTCCCCAGACCTTCAGATTTCCCCAGGCTCCTCATCACAAAGAGCACTTCCCTTCCCCAGCGATCCCCACGCCATTTCCCCTCCTCCTGGGAGAGGTTTTTTTCCCTTCCACACCTCTGGAGGGATGAGGTTAATGTTAAATAAAGTGGGAAGGAAAGAGTTTGCTCATGAAACTCTGCAAAGGCCAAGAAGTCTGCAAGCTGAGCCAGCCCTCAGCAGCAAACAGAAACATCAGATCCTGTGGATAAGGCAGCAGCCCAGGCATGAAAACAGAATTTAGGTGAAAATTAATGTCCCTGATGGGAAATAAAAGAGGCTCTGATTGGAGGAGCAAAAATTGGTGCCCAGCTTGGAAGTAAAAGGCAAAAGTGGATGCAAAAAGCTGAGCATGAAGTGTCTGTACAATCCCATGAACCGGCCAAATGAAAACCTCATCACCTTCTACCCTGCCTGATTTTGTTTTTTTTTATTTTGCACCAGCCCTTCTCTGAGCAAATGACCTGGCAGATTCCCTTCCCAGTCTTTCAAGCAATTTGTAAAGCTAAAACCTTGTCTAACAGGTAGGCTGGGAACCAACCCAGCAGAAACAGGTTGTATTTTCTCCACCATCATGACCACTGTCTTGGTTTGAAAGACA
>WBNO01021860.1:0-46298 GCA_013400575.1 Peucedramus taeniatus
CTGCTCCCGGGCAGGGCTGTCCCGAGCCGGGCTGCACACGCCTCCCCTCGGCAGGAACCCCCAGCCCGCCCGCCCTTCCCCAGCCGCGGAGCGACCCTGGCCGTGGGACGGGACGGGATGGGATAGCATGGCATGGCATGGCATGGCATGGCATGGCATGGCCACCCTTACCCCACTCCCCCGCTGTCCCGGCAGCCGCCTGGGGCTCGGCCGCTGCCGCCTGCCCGGCCCCGGCGTGTTTTGCCTTCCCGGCTGGAGTGAGCGGCCCTGGCTCCTCGCGGCTGGCCCGGGGACACCGCATTAGTGTAGCAATTCCTTTGCCCCCTTTTCCTCTCGACAGTATTCATCCTTCCAGCACCTCTCGGCAGCCGGCACCTGGGTAAGGGACATGCACCTGTGTGTGGTGCCAAGGAAGGGCAAGGGCCGCCTGAGTTTCCAGAGCATCCCCGCCCCGCCCCAGAGTGACACTTCACTTAAACTTGCAGGACAGCACCGAAATGTCATCACCATCCCCTGTACAGGGCCATTCTGCCGTGTCCCGAAAGTGCAGAGTGGTTGTGCCATGGGCTCATCCTCATCAACATCTCACCCACACCCAGCCTTCCCATTCCAGGGCAAGGAAGATGCTCTTATATCACCACTGTTTCTGAAAATAAGGTTTCCAGGCAGGAGAGGTACTCCTCACCTGGCTTCTGCTCATGCAAAATCCTTCATGCTCCCACAGATTAACACAAATTTGGCTTCTCCAAACATTTCCTCAGCCACGTTTGTAGTGCTTGGTCTGAAAGCATTGCTTTGTCAGTCTGTCATCCTGAGAGGACCCTCTCAGTCTGATATTCTCCTGCCCCGGAAGAGCCAGAGCATACATAATCTGCTCACTAGCCTGCATTGCTTAAGTTGAAAGATAAATTAACCCGCCAAGTGATTTCATTAAAAGGACACGTGTGTTTGCATATTGATCCTTCTAATGAACTGTCTGAAACTGATAAATACTTCCATTAGCTTTGTAGTTTGTATTTAGTATTTAAAATATATATTCATTAACATTTCCTGGGAAAACGTTGGATCTTTTCAGAACTGTCAGGTGCTGAATGGGTTGAACATGATTTTGACTGGCCAAGTGTCAAGAGACAGCAAAATACTAGTTAAAACACATATTTTTTTTTATAACAGTGAGATTTTGAGAAATTTGTGGTGAAATTTAAAAAAAACTTTTCACGTTTATGTAAATTTCATTACTTTTATCCCATTCTAAATATGACCTTTGAAGCAATGACAGATACTTGTGAGGGTTATATCACAGGGAGAAATTATTTAAACACAGGTTGTTTAATGTGTTATTCATTAAAAATGTAGAAGGCGTTGAGAGATAGAATAAATACTTTTTAATTGTTTACTCATTTTAGATTTAAAATCTGTTTTAAAGTATCTACAGAACTGTTGGTCACATATCTGTGAATTGACTCACTGATAGATTTTCTTATATGATTTAATTAATTAAAAAATAGGAAAAAAACCCCAAAACCCTGTCATCAGCAGCATTTCATGATGAATTTTCTAGGAAGTTTCATGTCTTTTTCTCAGAAAAAAAGTTGACATTGAAAGTATAAATGACTTTGAGAGAGTTTCTTTGGGTTTAGCGCATCTAAAAATACCGGTATTTTGAAGATTCACATTAACATTCATCCAAATTCAAGAGCTGTGTTTGAACTATGCCTAAACTCAAAATATTCTAAATCTTGCAATTTCAGTGAGAATGATGCTGAAACGTATTCCCATTTTGCACAGAACAAAACTCTTGCCTGAGAACCACCAATGTTTGTCAGGACTCCCTAAAAATCTGGGTACTGAAAGCCACACTGACCATTTTGCCTTGATTTCTGACTACAGATCTGCCTGCCCTTCTAAATTTAGCCAATTCATTCTGCAAATGCATTCACAATGCACAGCATGAAATATATTTTCATTCTTTTAAAGCATGTATGATAAAGCTAAAACACCATTTAATCTCATTTGTTGTTTTGTTTATAAGTTATCCTTTGGAGCCTTGCTCATTAGATACAGATCCAAATATGTTGTAGAGGATTTTCTGTTCATGTGGATATTTAAATCAAAGTAAAATTTCCTTCACTCTGATGAACAAAACATCTTTTCCAAATAATACCTTCCTATACCACATGCATTTAAATTACTTTAACTTTAGGAATACATGTATTAAGAAAGAGGCAGAACTCCCATGTCTTGAAAACACCACACCTTTCTTATAAATAAAACCAACACCTAAGACCATAATTTAAAAGTAGAGTTAGCAGAATTTTAAGCACTAGACTCCATTGAGTTTTATGTCTTATCTTCTCATGCTCATCTGTGAAGATCAACAACAGACACATTCTACTAGTAAATTCTAGAGCTCTTAGCTTTATTAAGAAAATTATTTCATTCTGGCTAAGATTTGAATCTAATTAATCTGTCTTGCAGTTAAAAAATGATAACTAAATTCAAGCTGCATACTATTCTTCAGAGACAGCTTAAAATATTAATTAAGTAAAGAGTGCATTTTCCATTTATTTTAATTACATTAATACAGTTTCAATAAATAAAATAGTTCTATGCTTCATCAAAACAAACTCGGATGCAAATTTTCATATTGATTAGTTCTCTGCTCACATTGGCCCTCTTGACTGTTTATTTTTAAATAGGAAAGATATGCAGGAATGTTTGGGGGCTCCCATTAGGGAAGTGAGGTCCAACAGTCTGAAAAGGTCAGTTCAGTCTTCCAGGAGGCTGATGTAGCCCTGTTAAAGTGGCATCCTGATAATGTATTGTTTATAAAGGCATTTAGTGATATAAAACTAGATGCATTTATAGAAATTTTTAAACAAATTAAGATTTTACTGTATTACATTTTCCCAGGTAACTTAAAGACCCCAAAGCTGTTAGATCTCTCTGATCCACTTGCCTGTGATGCTTTCTGATCCACAAACAAAATATTACAAGACCAGTGGATAAATTGCATTTTTAATATTTAATTTAATTAAAGCTGATGTGTTCTAAATTTGCAGGTGCACCTCTTTCTTGAGATAAAGCACAGGACAAGGTAGAGGAGTCTTGTTAGTAGCTATATCAAAAAATAAGTGCAGTTCTACCTAATTCAGTAATAACTCTATCTTTCAAATATTTGAACAGCAGCATCGGCTGAAGAAAAACTAAATATTGAAGACAAAGTCTCAAAATACCTTAGGAGTCACAGCAGGTGTTTTGAAACCTGTCCTTTACACAGAACATTTTGAGTGTCTTTGTAGGGCCCAATTCTGCACCCTTCATTTTAAGAAATCAAATATAAATCAACAAAACCAATCAGAATAGCACTTGGAACACAGTAGCAAATGTTTTCAGAGTGAGGCTTCATGAAAACTGGTATTTCACACAAAAAAAAAAATTGCAGTATTGAAACTTTAATTCCATTGTGATTAGGTTTATATTCACATAATATAGATAAAATATTAATCTGTTTTAACATGAGACTAAATACTATTATTATGAAAGACTGGTTAAGAAGCTTCTATAAAATGTCAACTTAAAACATGTTTAATGGCAAAACATGATGAGAAATTCATGATTTTACACTGTGATCTTGTTATAACAAAATGTGGCTATCATTGAAATGCTGGACTCCTTTTTATGCATCAGTACTGTATGTGCCAAGAATTCAGAGAACTGTGAGGTATCAGTTTTCTCTACTGTAACATCAGCAGATTAGTTTGTTAAAGTGCTATTTTAATATCATAATGGAAAGGGTGTTTGTTTCTTCTTTCCTGAGATGAAAACAAACTAGTACAGTTTAACTATAAAAAGGTATTTTCAGAATAGTAGCTAGTGCTGCAAATCTGAAGGAGATCTGAAATCAAGATGTGTTTTTTCTGCCTTTGACACAGATATTGCTCTTTCTATCTTATCTCCTAATACTGGTAGCCTCAGGACAAACATAGATTATGTTAGAAAATTGTCCTTCGTTATATTGATCGAAATTCACTTCCAACCTACCTCAATCTGATGTTAGAACATTTTTATTAGCTTTAAACTGTTTGCATTATAAATTTAAATTAATAAAACGCTTTTATAAATAGTTTAAAGTTCTGAAGCAGACAGTTTACAAAGTTCTTATGTGCTTCATACAGTCCCACTGAGTTTCTTTTGGCACTGACCTTCCATTTCTGACTGCAGAGAACAGCCATTTCTGTGGAATATTGAGCAATGCCTCCTATGAAAATGGATGGAGACAGCATTTAAACTGGTATACAAAGTTTTAAGAAAAGTAAGAATTGCAGAGCACTGTCTGGCCAACTGAAATTCATGTACTGGTAGAACTCCACTTTATTTTTGATTTCTAGTTGCTGCTACCATTGGTCTAGAATCCCTGATAAAAGCCTTGATTTTATGTTGTGACACACAGAAGTGGTGGAAGTCTGAGCAACATTAGAAGTATCACCAGGAATACTAGTCCTGGAGCTGGGCTTCAATGGATAATTTGACAAAGATGGCAGACACCCAAAAACAATCCTAAATGTACTTTCACTGCATCTAATAAAGACACCACCTCCACTCACACCCCACTTCTCTATTTTAGAAGGCAATTTACCAGGGTTTTCCTCATTTTCTCCTCCTACTGAAGAAATGACAAAATGTCCCTTTTTCGTTGGAAGCAGGCCCTTAGCCAATAAAGCAAGTGGGCACTATGTCTGTGGCATTTGTAATATAACTAGAATCCTGAAAATATTAACACTTACCAAAAAGAGAAGGAAGATCCTGACACTTATAGGAAGGAGGATAGAGACTACATAACTTTCAGAAAGTCCCTTTCTTCTCTGAGTCATGCAAGCATTTGAGAACATTGAAAAAATTTGCCTTTTCTGGCTACAGAAAAAAAGAAGGTGACTACATCAGTTTATGCATGCATAAATATATATATCAGTTTAACCACAAGCTATAAAACACAGATAAACAATTACATGTGGTAACATGCTAATTATAGTGTGCTAGCATGAATCTGTCACATGGTCATTTAAAAAATATGTGCTTTAAATATGTAGCTTCAGATTACATATGAAATCAGAAAGGTTGTTGAAAAAGCACCTATCCTATGTTTTCCTCCTTATGAGGCATGCACACATACTCCCAGCAGAGTTTTTCAATTGATTTCAAAACAGAGTTCAAATTCAGAATTCCAGTTAAACCAGTAGGACTTCAGAATCACTGCTTTACTGACACAGGCATGTCAATCCCCAGTAGATGTAGGTATGGTCCCTGAGCTTCTACCTGGACTCAGACACTTGGTGCTTGAAGTGATCATCATGATGTCTCCTTTTTTTAAATGGAGGGAGAAGAACAATGGTGCAATTTATATGAACAGAAGCTTTCATCCTCAGCTGTGGTCTTACAAGGGACACCAAGAGCTACATCACTGTATTCCCATAACTTTGTCAGAGTTTCAGAAGGGATAAGAGTGGAGGGGTCATGTCAAAGCTTGAGAAGATGTGCACTGACAAGCCTCTCACGCAACACTAATTGCAGAGGGAAAGCCAGAGTTTCTAAGATGTTCTGTTTATCACTTTTTTTTTTTGTGATTTGCTCAGTCCTTTGAAAGAAAGACCTTCTTGCCTCCTTTTAATCACTCTGTGTATGATAACTTTGTACAAAAAGTTTTTCAGTAAATTTTAAAGATTTCTCTTAATTTAATATCAAAGTTTAAATTGTCAGTAATACTTACGATGCAACCCTTTCAGACATGGAGCTCAGGAAAATTTAGGGGTTTACCATCCAAAACTATGTATAGAATTTAGTTTTCCACAATGAATTAGACAGTCCCCAACAGAGCTGCTCCTAAGTTTTATGTGTTACATTTCCTTGTAAAATCAAGGAAATTTATGGGGAACAGTACTTATGGAAAATTTTCATCTGGAAGTCCTTCCAGCCTCCCTCTGGTCCTGGCCTCAGAGCTCCTAAAGGCACCATGGAAATCTCAGGATAGATTTTAAATATACCCAGGGAAGAGTTACAGGCTTGGTGCTTGGATCAACTTTGCTGCATGAAAGTGTAACTCTCCCAGAGGCACCTCAGAGGCCAGGAAATGTGTGCCACAATCAAAGCTTGCACCTTTTCCTACTACCTACCCTGCTTGTAGGAAAAAAGCATACTAGGGTCTGACTTCACAGGTAAAAGGAATCTATGCCTGAAAGTGTTGCACTGCTTTAAAACATACACGTACAGGAAGCTTTAAGAGTTTTAGCCTAATTATTAATTAATAAAATAAATTTTAAATTTCTACCGTTCAGCTCTTCAAGGAAATTGAGAAGATGCTTCTGAAAAAGGATGTGTAAAGATACTCTTTAATTCACTGGTTTCAATATTTTTGTTTCTCTAGCTATGTAAAGCTTTGGGATTGATTACCCTGTCTTCATTAAGCTTCACTGGAACTACTGGGGATTTCTTGGCTGTAACCCCACTATCTATGTTCCCCAAAACATGCTTGTGCCTTTCACCCTGCCTCCTTGCCTCCAAATCAAGCCCATGAACCCCAGAAAGTCCTTTAGGCTCCCAGCTGAGGGCTTCAGTGAGGTGCAACCCCTGCCTTAGTCCCCTGCTGGTCTGAAAGGGTTTATAACAAATATAATTTCTTTTCTTTTATGGTCAATATTTTAGTTACTCTACTGTTGATCACAATTAAAAATCAAATGAAAAAATAACATCCCCTTAGAAAAGTTACCATAGAAACAACACCAGAGAATTCCCTTTCAAAATGTCAAGATTTCCCTCACATTTAAATACAGACTCCCAGGCATTACTCATGCCCCATTAAAAATTGCAACACATCCAGTGAGTCATTAGTTTAAAAATACATCTACAAACACACACTCTTTTAGGATAGAGGTGGTTTTGTCTCAATAAATGTATATCATGACATGACCCAACTTTGGATTTTATCTTTTCTACCTTACATCCCCAGAGAAAACTTGAACACTGTTGTCTCTTGTTCAAACTCCTGATTGAGGAAGGAGAGAACAAAAGTGAAGAGTGACAAAACACACAGAATGTAAACAATGCCAGCAAAAGCTACTTGGAGAGGAAGAATAACTTTGAAAACATATTTACATGGTAGTAGACAAGATGAATGGAAAGAAAATTGTCTGAAATGAGACCCAGTGAAGACATTCTCCACACACAGAGAGAATTTTAACGTTGTGTCTTAAAGTAAGAAAATTTTAATTGAAAAATGTCCTCATTTAATGTAATCCAGGCCATAGTACTGGGCTTTATAAGTAATTTTCATTTCTTTTTACCAATCTGTAACATAACATCAATCTCATGTACAATGCTGCTCCATCCTCCTTCCATGGCATAGCTGGCAAGCTCTGACATATTCTGGCAGAGCAGAAGAAGGTCCTTCTGCATTAGACACTTTGAGCATATGGAAGCAGAAGAAAATAAGCTGTAGTCAAAGTGGAAGGTGCTTCACAAGTAATAATAATGTAAATTTAAAGAAAATTCAGAGCTGGTCACAAAGAAAGCTGATAAATAGTTTATTCATAAACTCTTGCATATTTAGAGGAGATAATAATATAAAGGCATTGTGCCTTCCCTTTGCATTACTGGGTCTGCTGTAGATAAACAGCATGGCTGAATGGAACCAGATTAATGATAATAATGACAGTTTTCTCATTTTCTTTGTAGTAGAGCCAACCTGAAAATGAGGAAAAACAACAAAATTGAACTATTTTTTTGTTCTTCAGGCTCTTATAAAAATGTTTCATTTCTTTTTCTTAATGCAGGGAGTCTTAGAAATTTGCTTCTGAATTTTTAGCGGTAAAAGTCCTCCTAATTTTGCTTAGCCCTATTTTCTCCTTTTTTTTTTTTTTTTTTTTTACTGCTCTCTCTTTTTTTTCCTCCCTTACTAAAAGAGAGGGAAAAAAGCATCAGAGGACAGATATAAGAAAAACAATAAACCCAGTTAAAAAAAAACACCGAAAATTATTTTTCTCTTTCAATATTTAGCTTCCTCTAAGCACACAGATTTGCCAAAAATGCTGCAAAAATTTTCCATATTAAAGAGAATTTTCAAATACATTATTTTACTGGGTTTGTTTGTCTGTTCATGTTTTTTTTTTTACACATAATCACAACATGGGGACAGTTAGAAGAGACCAATAGAGGTCATTTAGTCCAACCTCCTGCTCAGGCAGGTTATGCTACAGCATGTTACTCAGGATTCTGTTCAGACAGCTTTTGAATATCTCCACAGAAGGAGACCCTACAACCTCTCTGGGCAACCTCTTTCAATGCTTAGCCACCCTCACAGTAAAGTTTTTCCTCATGTTCAGGGGGAACTTGCCACTACCCCCTTGTTAATTTATATAATCAGCATACTCTGATTATTAAAATATAGTTTTAGGTTTTCTGCTATCAGAATTGGGTTTTGTGTTCCCACTTCAATTGTAGGACATGGAAAAAGAACCCAAGGAATTACTGAGATTATGTGAAGGTGAGGAGCAGGACAGATGTATGTAGAGGACATCATCAAAGAAACATATTCTGGAAGTGATCCCACTCCTTAAATTAACTTAGAGATTCTGATTATAAATTTCCTGCCACTCAGAAAGATAAATGTAGTATTTTCATCCTAAAACCAGGAAGGGCAGTGCATAGTGCAGCTGTAACTGAGGTATCCTTGGTATCTTGCTTCTGATTTAATTTATCACTATTTCTAAAATGAAAGAACAGGTTTTGGAAGTATTTAGATATCATTTATATAATATTGGATATAATTTTTCACCAGCACCACTCTCATGAAGGGTTATATTCTGAATTTTACCCCAAATTGTAGCCCAGCCATGTTGATAACAGGCTTTACTCATTAGGTATTAGCAAGAGGTAGAAATTTGCCACTGCCAGCATGGACTTAAGGGAAAGGTTTAGTTATGAAACACAAGCATATTGTGGCAGGTTTTCAGCTGGAAGTTGATTTCAAATCTTTGGTAATTATGCTTCTATTCAGTGCCACAGAAGGAGTTTCACATTGCACTAGATCTGTTTGTTTCAAAACGCAGTTGTTCAACATTGTCTGGAACAGCAAAACACATTTTTTGGTTTATAGACTCAGTGCCATAACATTCTGGGGTGCCTATTAGAGCTGGACTTCGTATCTGGATATCAAAGGGAGGTGATTAACGTGCTGAAGCTGCCCTGGCAGGGAGCTCCCCACTGACCACACACCTGAGCATAGGCTATTTTTACATGAAGTGAGAAATTTGCTAAAGGGAGGTGCTAGTTTCTTCAGTAGCCCTCCTCACCTTGTTTTTTTCAGCAGTATGTATTTAATTTCTCCATTGTGAGAATTTCTTTGTGTTTACCTCATCATTCATCTGCCTTTAGACAGAAACAAATACAAAATGGGATTAACTCAAAGCTTCAGCCCTGAAGCACCTTCTGCATGGTCCTGTACCTCTGCCATGTATGAGTAACAAGCCTTGCCCTAAAACCATGACAAAAATCTCTATGCCACTTCTCCTGTCTCCTCTCTGAGAGACAAATCTCTGGAGCTCTAACAGTTTACACTGGAGAAGGTCTGTCCTCATCTATTTTTATTCACACGTATGAATCACACTTCCATGCACCACAGCTAGAAATAAAACAGTAGTCCACCTCAAAGCTTTAAATTACTTAGGGCTTAATTAAGAGGATGATAGAACAGATATGAAATTTAAGATGCAGTCAAGTGGGTAAATTAATGTAGACACAAGCTCGTGTGCCACCTGTATACCTTAATCTGGTAGTTTCACACAGAACAAATTTCCTACCCTTTTTTTCCCCCTAGACATAACACAATGTAACAACCATGATTACCATTATATGACAATTACACAATTTTGAAATTGCAGGGTTTGGAAACATGACTATCATATGTATGGCAAAGAAAAATGGTATCTTTCTGTATCAGTTTATCTCATCCATGAATGAGTGTTGGATCTTGGCCCACTCCAGTTGCTTTGTGCACTTTTCAACCAGCTGCAGGGCTGGGGTAGGCAGGTCCTCGAGGATTCCCTTGCATCAGAGAGGCAGAAGAGTGGCTGTGCATTGATTCCTGCCAGCCTTCATAGAAAAGCCACTCCTTCAGGATAGGAATATGACAGGAGTACCTTAAAACAAGAACATCAAGCTTCTTTGTAGAGATCCCCCTTCTCACTTTGAGTGGTGCCTCAAAATGAGAAATGTCTCAGCAAGAAGCCCAGAACGCTCCTGTCTTATCCACGAATGCTATGAATCCTGCCTACTCTTCATGAGTTGAAGCATTCATCCACATGGAAACAAGAGGTGGAATAAGCTTGCAAATGACTTCTCATCCCAACCATTTCATCTGGCTCTTCTTTCAATGGGACTCCTTGTTACAGTTGAGTTCTTTTACAAGAAATTTCCCCACTGCACTTGGCTACTCACAATAAATGCAGAGCTGGGCTAAAATACAGCATATTACCCAGTTTCCTTGGTAGGACTTTGGTTCTGCCAAAGCTTTTACTCTGAAGCCCAGCTTACTTCCACTGATGGAGCAGTAGAGGGCTGGAGCTTAGGAACAAGCTCTGACTCTTTGCCCTATCAGACAAGTTCTAGTAGAGTATCAGACCCGTTTCTAATTTCTCTTGGCATTCCACTTACCACTTATATCTTTGAAACAACCTCTCCATACCATTTTAGATTTTAAAAGGCAATTCATCTGCCTGAAGGAAAGTGAGCAGAAAACCTAACAAACAGATCATCAAGGTCATTATTTATTTTTAAGCTGCTATCCTGCTGTGGGTTTCCCACAGAACCCTGACTTTTGCTTTCTGTTGTGCAGAACAGAATTTAAGGAGAAGACTATGGATCCAAGACTATGAAGGCTCTGTTGCTTCATATCCTATTACAACACTGAATTAAGACATCCAAAAGTTAGGCTTTAGTCCTGGTTTTGAGTCTAACTAATGATGTGCTAAGGAGGGGAAGAGAATTTCTGAAGAGTGTATTAACAAAATAGAGTTTTGATTGCAGTTTTGTTAACACATTTATCAAAATGGATGTTACACAAAATAAACTCTACATTTGGCCAGAGAGCTGGACCTCATTGTAATCAAGAGCCAGAAAACAAGAATGTTATAAATTGCTTCCCAGTGGCTAAGAAAGGGAATAAATTCAAAGGGCTTTTTAAAGGAGAAGAAATCAGACAACTGTACTATCTCACAGTTAGGGTGTATGGTTTAGAGCTACAATTACAAATGATCATTTTCAAGGGTGTACTCCCTGAAGGGTGAATACAGGCTGAGCTACTGCATCTCTCAGGTTCGTGCTGGGGAAGCCGGGACTGCCAGCACTGGTGCATGGGCTGCAGTGGCTGCATCAGCGGGTCACTGCTAATTGCAGGGCGATGCTGCAGCTCCTCTGCCGCTGCTCAGAGCTGGGGGCATTCCTTCCTTCCCGCTCCCTCACGATGCTTCCTTGGGGGAGGGCTCCTTAGGCACTGGAGCTGTGCACTTTTTCGGGAGAGAGAGAAGCTTGCTGGGACCAGGCGTGATGCTGCTCGGAGGGAGGGGAGTCACGACTTCCCAGGAACTCGCACACCCGAGATCAGCGCGGCGCCGAGCAGCAGGGCAGGGAGCAGGTCTGCAGCTCCAGCCCAATCCTGCTCCAGCCCATCAAGGCACTTAGAGCAGAGAAGCAAAGCATCACCTCGGAACCATCCTCTGTGCCTCTAAAAGTTGCTCTCAGCCCATGCTCAACCCCAGAAGTGACTTTTTGTCACATGCTGAGACTCGTGCATCGGAAAACTGTGGAAGGGTGGAGTGGGGAGAGCTCGTGCTTTGGTCTCTCACTCAGAGATGAGAGCTGGAGCCCATCACCACCTCTGAGCAGAAACACTGCGTGGCCACCACGGGGCAAACTGGCCAGCCAGGCTCACTTGAAGAGAGACCTGATGTGGATAACACAAATAATTGCAGCTGCAGTTAAAAAAGTTGATGTTTTCTGATACACGCACAGATTCAGAATGGATGCTGAGCTCTCCACTGCTGCAGACAAACTTTCCCAAAGGCACTGACTGCATGTGACCACTGAAGAAACCAAACACAAATGCTGCAAGACCTTCATGATCACACAGAGATGTGTGTGTATAACTGGAGGAGAGAGAAGTGAGGGCAGCTGGACTACAGTTTTGGATGTAGGCTCCTAAATCCTGCACTGAATTCAGCCCCAGGTTTCAGGGGCAGCAGCTGCATTATGCATTTTCCTCAGTGTCAGCTCTCAAGCTTCTCAGAGTAGGGACATTCATCATCTACTGAACTGCTGGATTATTTATCATTGAGAAAAATCAAGGACTCTTAGTTATACATTAATTTAAAATATTAATATCAATCTATTTGTCAGTAAAACTCTCTAAATGGTTATGAAATATGTGTGGTGCAAACAGATTTTACTTAGAGGAACACCAAACCATTCCTTAATATCTCTTTTGTTGGAATTCAGCTTTAAACCCTGTGACTAAGATGTACTATGTTTTTAACACCTCTCCAGTGGCTTGCTGCTTCTCTTTATTAAAAAGGATCCCAGCAGAGAATTTTTTCTTGCTGCAGATCACTATTGCCCCTCACAGTAGAAAATGTGTGCTCACACTAATTTCTATATAGCAGATTATTATTATTATTTTATTGTGGTGATCAGATCTGAACAACTTGTCCTGGCAGCATGATTTATGCACCTCATTTCAATAAGAATAGGCCTCCATTTGATTTTAAAGAAAAGATGAGATTTTTTTTTTTTAAACAACTGAAGTTAAAGAGGATTACAGAGACCTCTGGAAAAATAAAAGATGCAAACATTTTATTTATTTCTTTACATGTGCCTAATAATATTGTCAGCATACAACAACAGGTTTATGTTAAAGCATAGAAAATGATGTATTTAATTATTTATTGGTAGGTATAGGCTCAAGCTGCTAGCTGGAGAGATTTAGGAAGATAGGAGGGGAACTGGGGATTTTATGGGCTGATTGGGACACTAGAAGGGGACACCAAGATGCCTGCCTGGGGTCAGGACAAGGCACCTTCATGGAGAGCCCTGCTCATCCTCTTGTGGCCTGGCCACGCAGGGCAAATCACACTGGCATAAAACCATCACAGCTGGACCAATAAATCCACAGCTGGGGTTGGTACCAGAGCACCTACTCCAGATGAGAGGGAAAATCAATACCTTTCTTAAATACAGGGTTTATCAGTCCTTTCTGAATCCTCCAAGATGCTCATCCCCAAATTAAAATACTTGATTTCATACATTATCCTCTCCTTTTCAAACTAAAGTATTTTGTTGGCACACAGAGGGTCAGATGGAGATGAAAGGGAAGAAGACAGGCTGATTTCCATCTTCAGATTCAAGCCAGATCTCATCAGAGCAGCATAAAAAGCCCTCCAGAGCTAGCAATGTCAGCAAAGTGTTTTGTTCTACAGACTTCCATATATTTTTGGACCTTGGGAAGGTAAAGTGGGCATTGAGTTTTTAGTTTTCTTCCCATGCCTGCCCATGACACTTGGTATAATCTTTCTTGTTATTACATTTATCAGTTCCTCAGTTTTCTTATTTGTAAAATGGACATGGCAGAACTTCAATCCCTCACAAGGTTGTTGTAGAGTTCAAGTCATTAAAATTTATAAGATGCAGTCAAGCTTTTAGCCAAAAGTTACCATATAAATGGTGAAGATTGTAACAGGAGGAAAAAAAAAATCACATATACAGGTTTTCTTGTGCTACCATAGCCATTTTCTACATTTTTCTTTCAGAAAAGTTATAGGTGGGTATTGGAACCTGGCACATCCTTTTTGAAGAAAGTGTGACTCCCCTTTGGGACCACCAAAAGAGAGCTGCCTCTGGACTGTGTGGATTTCTAGCAAACACAAGTAACATGAACTCACTGAATAGAAGGTCAGATCTCCAAGCTTACTGCAAGACTTTGATAGGATACTAACAACAAATAATGGAAAATAGGACCAGGCACAGGAAAAATAAAATTGAATTAAGCAAGATGTGCAAGTATTTTTCAAGTATTTTTACCCTGGAAGAACAATAAACAAGAGGGACACAATGCAGTTAATTTAAATATCACAGCTGATAGACAGATGTTCAGACAGATTCCTGTAACAAATGCCACAAAGCAGGAATAAACAAAGGTGTCTTTGTGAAATATACCAAAACACTAAGGGACAAAAATGATTTTTTTTTTTTTGGGTGGGGGGGGTGTGTGGGTTTTTTTTGTGTCTGAGGATTCTAACAGGTCTTCAGGATGGCTGAATGGTTCCTTGTATCATTGCAGTGCCAACACTGCAATTTCATAATCTTCCTCAGATCTTACAATATGTAATGGATATGCAAAGTCAACTCCACCCATAAGACAAAAAAATCTAAAGTTTAATGAGATGGCTGCTAAGGGATAGTTAGTTTCATTAAAAAATGACAAAAAGAACCTTCTGTTTCAATGCAGTCTTGGGGAGAAAGAAAAAATTAAAGAGATAATAATGGCTTGGCAAACCCCAAACATATGAATATCTGAACAATGGATTTGTAGGTGGGTCAAAGGGATGATCTGCTTGGTCTAGCTAGGAAAGCCTGGTATCTAATGATTCTTACCTTCCAGTACCATGACAAAAAACCCCAGCCCCAAAACAGAGGAGACATCAGATACAATGAGTAGCAAATTTAAGCTGGGATCAGAACTCTCAGGCTCTGTCTCAAGCTCTTGACTTCTCCTGGGAATGCAACTTAACCTCCCAATGAAAGATTTTTCATAAGCACCTGAGGGATTCAGAAGTGCAACTCTCATTAATTTTTATTAGACTTGTGGAACCCTCACCCCTTGGGTACTTTAAAAATCTCCCTCCCTGTGTTTTTTAGTTGACTCCCCTGTTAAATAGGGATAATAATTACAACTGATCAACCTGTTTAAATAATACAGTTTTAATATCACTATTATTTTCAGAGGTTATACTCAGCACTGAAATAAATGCATCATAATAAATAATGCAGAACTTTAACATCTGTTCTGGTTAGTAAATAATTCACGAGTCAATAATTAATTTTCTAGCTGTTCATTTATAATTCATAAATATTTTCCAAATATTCAGAGTCTGAAAATTTTTATCTGAACTATTTTACCAACTTTTCCTTTTAATTATTACATACTCACAATTTGTGTCATTTAGTTGGGCATTTAATTAACACAGTATTATGTTCCTTATCCTGACTGAATGAGTAAAATTTTTCAAAGGTTGGAAAGAAAGTCACTGTCAACACTAAATCATGAATATTCACTTAGCCTGACTTTTCAGTGCCCACAAAAGCTCACAATGCTTTGAGGACTCCCCAGCATTTTCATGAACAGAATGATTTATGGAGTCATCTTGGTGCAGTTACCCATGTAATGTACACTTGTACTATGAGACTACATCAGCCAACTCTCCTACTTCCCAGTTGTTCCATTAGCCAGTTCTCCAGTTTACTCCCAGTGCTTACCTTCTTCAACTATTTAACATCTGCATGATCATTTGGAGCTTGAGAATCAAAATTTAGTTTGGAATATTTTTTTTTAACAGTAACAGTTTTTACAGGGAAATAAAACCCCTTTAAAACATTCATTTAATAATCCCCCAAGAACTTAAATGCCTTTAAAATCCTTTCACATTAGGAAATGGGACAAAAGCACCTTTAGCACATCAGATTGTGACTGTTTTAACAAAAAAAAAGGATCCCAAAGCTCAATCGCTGCTTTTTATTCTGAAAAACATGCAGTGTTAAATATTGCAGATAATCATTACCATCAGTGTGCATTTGCAATGGAGTTTAGCAGCAAAAGACCTGAAAGATTGAGATTATCCAACCTGAGGCACCTTCCCTGTGTGGTTAAACTGGGGAACTAGATTCTGTAGGCTACTTGGGCTATGGAAAATAATGACTCTGCCCTGGCTGTGGGCTGAAGTGTTTTGAGCACAAATATCTTTTTCTTTCTCCAGTGGCTCCACACAAGGCCAGAGCAACTTTGGTCTTTGATCACTTCATGGAGAAACTGAGCCCTTAACTGCTGTCTGAAGAAGCTCTTGTTTCAAAAGCAGAACAAATAAATATTCGCTTGTTACTTTCCCCTTGAAAGGGATCTCTGCATTCACCAAATGGTCCTGATTAGGCTCCTGAAATATTCTACAATCAAAATTGACAGTTTTTGTCAGGTTCTCCAGAGGATGCAAACTATGAAATTATTTTACATCTGTATTTAAATGCTTGTTCAGAATAACATTCTGCATGCAGCTCATGCCTGTGTGGGTGCATGGATGAAGGTACAGGGGTTAAAAATGTGTCTGGAAGACAGGCTCAGGGTACAGCCTTCTGTCTGCAGCCCCAGTGGCTGCACTTCTTTCACTAATTAGACCTTGATCAGACTAATCATGTATGCATTCCTACTGAATGCAATGGGACTACTGCTGGGGACAAAAGTAAAAAGCAAGTTTAAGTGCTGCAGGTGGTTAGATCATCAATAACCAGAGCCAGAACCTTTCATATAGCAACTCAAGTAGGGAGAAGCTATCTTCTACCCAGCATTTCCATACCTATTACTTCACCAGAACCATTAGGATTGTTATACAGTGAATATCCCTGAAACAGCAAAGTATCATTATAATGGATTTTTTGTTAAGAGTTCATAGCATCCATAAGCCTATTCACACAGCAATGTGCAGCCACAAAGCTTTGAAGAGTGAGGTTTAGAGAGTGGAAAAGTAGCACAAAGGTAATTCAATAAGATGTTGGTCTCACAAACAGTATCAAAAGACTAACTTTTACATAGATCATGACATTTACTTTTAAAGCTAAGAAGATTTTTTCTTATTCATATTATTTTCATTAGGCAGCTACACTTGTTACGGATTTTTTTCCCACTCGGGCTGAGTGAGATGAATGAGACAAAAAGCCATATATTTAAAACATTATATTAATGGCCTGGTACCCTGTAAATAAAGCTTTGTTGATTATCCATTTGCTTTAAGTGTCTCTTTTGTTAAGCTACCAGTTTTTAGGTCATGTCTGCCATTTAATCCAAAGTAGCTGTAACAGGTACTGGCCCTTAACATAAGCATCACCTACAGGTGTAGGAAGCAGATAGCAGGTGTGTTCATTGTGCTCTGCCAGGAGGATCTTTGCAACTTTTGAAAGGGATTTGGTGACATCCAGGATAGGGTCTACATTGCCATCCATTCTAAAAGGAATTCTGAAATAAATATACTCAGGGAGATGCCACTATAAAGGCTGTCAAAGGCACTGCCACAGTTTCCTACCTTATCTTGTTTTAGCCACATGTATACTTGTTTAGCAATGGACACATATGGATCAGGGGGGTGGAGTTCCTCTCCTATGAGGAAAGCCTGAGAGAGCTGGGGATTTTAGCCTGGAGAATGGAAAGCTTTGGGAAGATCTTACTGTGACCTTTCAGTACTTGAAGGGGGCATTTAAAAAAAGATGAAAAAAGTTCTAATAAAAGCAAAAGGGGTAACAGTTTTAAATTTTAAAAGGCTAGATACAGTATATGAAATATATATGAAATTCTTTATGATGAGGTTTGTGAGACACTGGAATGGGTTGCCCAGAGAAGCTGTGGATGGCCCATGCCTGGAAATGTTCAAGGTCAGGTTGGATGGGGCTTTGAGCAACCTGATCCAGTGGAAGGTGCCCCCTCTGTGCCTGCCCATGGCAGAAGGGTTGGAACTAGGTAATCTTTAAGGTGCCTTACAACACAAATCAGTCTATGAATATATGATTTTGTGATGTTGGCCCTTTCTAGCCCAACAATAATTTAATTTCTCCATGTACAATGCAACAACTTCAACAGGACAGCTTGAAAGAAAGCATCTGAGAACATGCTGGTGAGTTACAAAATTCCAGGAGACCAGACATGTCAGTATATTTCTCAAAGCATGGAAATTGAATCTGTTTGTCCCATGTCCTTGGTGATCTACAGGTCAGAAGATAAGGCATTGTCCATGCACATGCCTCCAACTGCTATTTTTTCTTTTTTTTTTTTTAAATCTATCTGGTGGATAAAAATCCACAAGTAGAATAAGCTTCAAGGTTTTAATTGCCATTTTGATCTCCTGATTTTTTGTGTTTCCTCTAATATACATAACTTAATCCTCTTTGGCTTCCTTTGGCAGTTTCTGGTCAGTTTTATGGTTCATCTACTGTACCTGCAAACCCTTGAATGAGTAATCTGAATGGTGAATTTCTCACATATGGGCTTGGTTAATAACAAAGAGTTATTATAGCTATAGTTAATAACTAAGACTAACTGAGAGTTTTTTTTAACTAATAACACATAGAAGAAAGTTACTTTCAGAAATTGTGCTTATGAATTGTGTCGCCATTATTTTGACCACATTGGTGAGAAATTAAAGCTGCATTGTATCTAAAGGAATAATCTAAGTCACAAAGAGGTAATTTACTGCAGCACCTAAAATATCAGGAGTTTTAGGAACAATTGATAGATCCTGAAAGTAGGCAAACTTTGACAGAGAAGCCCATTTCAGGCAAAAGTATAGGCAGGCTGATTGGGAGTGAAGGAATCCATGACACTTTGCCCAGCCTTTTCCTCTTGATTCTCAAATAACGTGGTTTGAAGTGAGAGCAAATCAACATCTCATTATATGCTGGGCCCTCCTCTCACAAGTCACATCAGCATGCAGATTCCCAATGTGCTGATTCTCAAAGGTGCAGCAGACTTGTCCAAGCTGTTCTGAGCATCAAGATGCATTTTATATAACATGATATTGGAAGTAACCACCCAAAATGTCAAGTTTATCCTAAGTATATTTGACGACAAGTGTTCCTAATAAATTGTAAGACTAGAGAAACCTAAGAAAAGGGAAGCTTTTTAAGTCCTTTGTTGCAAAGGGACTAGCTTTTAAATTTTTTTTTTTCTGAAGTTATGACATTTTGCCTTTGGATGATTTTCTTGGCAAATACTATAGACCAGTGTCAGAAGGGGAGGAGAAATAGAGTGACTGCATGATACTTTCTATTATATGCATCACACAGTGCCTTTTGGTTCAGTAGACATAAACAGCTTTAAATTTCAAGGCTAATTCAAATTGGATTTTAGAAACACAAAGTCTTAAAATATTTGCACCAAACTAAGGGATTATACTCTTATCTTATCCTTAGAAAAGCTTTTGAAAAATATATGGTATCTCAGATTTTAAATTGGGTCTTCAAAACCCTCTTGCCTGTAGCTGTGTCATCTGCTTGGTTGCCTATTGTCAAAAGGTAAAATGTTGTATAGAGAAAAGGATTTGCATAAATTGCTATCACCTGCTGGCCATCCAGGTTAATGAAAGGCAGGGAGAAAAATAAGGCAGGAAGCCTTTGAGCCTAATCTTTCTTGACTGTTTCTGTGCCAAAACAGATGAGCAAAATATTACTGTGGTGTGCTCCTTAACTTGCATTTACAACCTGAGCCTGGCCTTTCCTATTGCTATCACTGAAATCTTTATCTCCACCTACTGAAATCACTTATCAGAGGGTGGAGGAACCTTTTGATTGCACAGATGCTTTTAGCCTTGTGTTCCTCACAGGCACCAGAAAAGATGTAGTACAGGAAACCGTGGGAGCAAGCTGTACCAAGAGAAAATTCCCCTTAGTGGCTTGAGCATATGAGCAGAGCTTATGAGCAGAGCATACACAGCAATTGAACAGTCAGGCCAGGAACAACATGAACAAAAAACACATTAGGAATGCTTGTACTCCTAAATTAATTGAACACTTGATAAAGATGGGTTAAAAGGGCAACCTATAGCACCCTGCAGCTACCTAAGGGTTAATGGAAGAGGTGGCAAAGCCAAACTCTTTGCAGCAGTGGTAGATGACATATGAGGACAGTGGTCACCAGCTATGGCCTGGGAGATTAGGATAGCCCAAAAGAGGCTGTGGAATTTCCACCCTTGGTGTTCTCAAGACTTAGGAGGACCAAACCAGGACTGACCTGAGAAATGCATTGACAGCAGCTGCAATTTGGAGTTTGGCCTAGAACTGCTCATGTCCTTTCCAATCACCATTTTTGTGACCCCAAATAATGTTAAGTGAAAGTTAACATGGTGAATATCAGTATTTATATGAAAGATAATAAAAAGTATAACTATTGTGAAAGCAGTAAAAGTTCTAAGGGATAAAGAATGGTTCTTACAAATTAGTACAGCATAAGGAATTTTACCAGTCATGTCAAATGAATTGATTTTTGTAGCGTCTGTTCTTTCCTGTTTAGCCAATTCTCAAGAAACTACCATTAATATTCATGGGGATTTTATAGTTACATCAGAAGAGCAGAGACCAAAATAATAAACAACATTCACCTACAGGTGAGTATCATTGCAAATGGAGTCTCCACACCACACTCTATTATCTAACATAGTTTGCCACATATGACTTTCCAAAGTATACTCTTTTGGAGGTGCAGCACAAGAAAAGGAGAGTTGGCTTATTGCTGAGGATTTTTAAACAGTTGGTGAGATTGATGAAAGCATAGCCTGGAAATCTGATAGAAAAAGTAACTGCACAAGTATCAGGCTATTCTGGTTTATGTGCTATAACAAATACATTACCACAAATACTAAAACACATTTAACTAAGAATGATTATAGTAGTGAAGCCCTGGATTTTGCCCTGTAAGATGATCTATACATGGAAAAGGTGTTTGAGGTACATCTGCATCATTGTTCATGGGCAGATCAACTGTGCTGTGACTGCTGCTCAGTTTGTCTCAGCTGCACCCAGCTCACTGCACAGGCTGTGCAATACTTGGATTTCTTTCAGGGAAATCTCTGATTGATCTGCAGGAGACTTACACCTGGGTATATGAATGAGTACAAAAAGCAGTGCAAGGGATGCCCACAGAAGGTTAATCCATTCTTAGAAGTTGCTAAGTAACAGTACCTGGAGCTCAGGATCACCCATTACTTCACAGCTCATCCCTAAAACTTTGACGTGTTGGTTTTTTGGCTGAAAACTGCTATTTCTTGGTAGTCTGTTTGGGCAGTACAGGTTGAGGGGGGGAAGAGAAAGCCCTCAGTTTATTCAGCTCGGCAGAGAATCTGACTTGTCTCACAATTGTGAAGTTTGAATTCACATCTCTGTAAAAGCTCCCTAGTCATGAGAAAACACAGTGGCTTCTGGACTGGTATATGCTAATATACCAAATGTTACTCACTCTGGCTACAATAGCACTGTCTCTTTAGAATGCAGAAAAATTCATTAGAAGGCAGGTGAAGTAAATTTGATTTTGTGAAGCTATCATGTGAGTGCAGTATTACATAGACATAGTATATACATAGTATACAGAATGGAGCACACTTATGTTTTGCATATCCGAAGTACGTAATTTCTGTTTGCTGGGGGTTCTTTTCTGTCTGCGAGGGATTTTTTCTCCACCTTTTTAAAGAAATAATCAATCAAGTCCCCTCCCAGCACACAGGTAAATAAACATGTACCCGCAACTGGATTAAGTTCAAAAACATGTTCTGTAAATATCCAAGATTGAAAAAAAATAAATTATTATTTCTGTTAGAAATCTTTCCAATATTTGAATGCTGTGACATTTGAACAATAATAATCTTTTGACTCTCACTGACATATGCATTTTTGTCAGCAAATACTGTGATACATGGCTTTCAGATTCAAAATATAGTTTTAGCAAACCTTTACGTAAATTAAGAACAAGACCAAAGCCAAAGGGTCTACATTTGGTTCATGGCTGCCATTCTAATATTAGTGAGTAATGATGTACGAAATAGAATATTAGCTAAAGCTTATTTGATGTAAACAAAATGGCTATTTCAAAAGCTTTTAAAACAATATAAAAGACATCAATTCATGTAAGACATAATAAACATGCAATTCCTTGTAGTGACAAACATATTTTACAGGACTTTGGCAGACAACGTGTGTGTAACTGAAATAAAAATCAATATAATTTGCTGTATAACATAGACATAGCTTTATCCTCTTCTACTCAAATTAATATATGGGTTAGCAATTTATATGCCAAGTCTTAGTTCTCAGGGATTAGAAACAGCTGAGATATACTGCAACACTGAGGTTTATGATGTGAAAATGCTGACAGACTCAAATAAAACAGCACTGCTGCTACGTCAGGTTAGAAACCTGATCCATGAACTATTGCTGGCTGGGTGTAAATGCCTGAATCTCCAGCTTCAGTCTAAAGGGTTCAGGTTTGCCCATAGAATGTTGCCTAGCCTATACCTCTTTGTTTACAACACTCTTCAAAGTGTTATTGTACAGTAAGTGAGCTTCAAATCAGCTACTTGAGGAAATATGCTGTAGTGGATCACCAGCACAAGGCTTGCATGACAGCTGAGCCTGCTTAACACCTTAAAGAAGGGATTAACAGATGTATTTTCTCAAGCACTGTGAGTGAGCCTCCTTCTCTCTCCTATCCTTCTGTCTCTGGGTTTGCAGCACTGTGGTCCCTGCCCTGCTCTGATACCCCAGTGCCCAGCACACCTGGTAACTGCAACCAGCTTTCCAATTCAAAAGCATCCCAATGGAAAAGAACATTCTTTCTAATTTTTTCTTTTTTTTTTTTGCTGTGGCCTTACCCTGAAGCTGAAATGCCTAGATTATGCAGAAGCTCACAGCTAGACCTCAGGCTAATCCCTCTGGATGAGGGGATGTTGTAGCTTTCACCCTGTAAATCTTTTTGTCAAAGTCATTTTACAGTGCAGCATGTCCCTCTCACTGAGGAGCTCTTCTCACAAGTCCTGACCATCCTGGGCAGTTACAAGGGATAACTCAGCCTCAGTCACTGCATTTGATCCCCACAGAGATCATTATGTTTTACTGGTTCCTCAGGACATGGCTAAACAGGGCTCATAGTGCCTTGGGAGTTTAAAGATGCATTTTTCTTTCAAGGCACATCTCTTCTCTGCTTTCTACAATACTGCTCCAAAGTACAAAAAAAGTAACAAAATAAAAACAAAATAGCAGGAAGTAGACTCCGAATGCTGTACTAAGCATGAAATTCCTCGAGGTGTGAGGTAATTGCAGCACCTAGCTGTCATGGCAACAGGCATGACTGTAATTAATACAATTTAAAGTGCACTATATGTGCAAGATGGTAGGTACAATCTCCACGAGCCTGTTTGTTTATAGCTACTGCAGCCTTTCTGCTTATCCTAGCTGAAAACTTTCCTGATGCATCTCGGCCGGGCATCAGATTTCCTTCAGGGATTTCAAACCTTTGTGCAAAGCCGCTGCCAGCCGTTCATAAACAGAATGACACTAAATTTCTCTGCCCTGAGGAATAACACCAAACACTTAGAATTTGAAGAACTGAGCCTTTGGTTTTCTGTAATGTGTGCTCTTGAATACCAGGAACTAATCTAATACTGCCTAAACCTTCTTTCAGCTTGGCAGCCATCACATCAGCATGGCTCTCTAGCCAATGTCATGCTGCCCTGGAACTGCGAAAATCAATGAAGGTTAAAATCACACACATGAAGGCATTGTGTTCATCTGCACTGCCACTAATTTAAACCATTTGGGGAGGCTAAAAAAGCAACCCAATTATTTTCTATTTGCAATTCTAGTGTGGAGCTAATACACAGAGCAATACCTAGTATATAAGGAAATGTAAACCTGTCAGTTTGCTGCTAAGTGACCCAGCTTATACAGATGTAATTAGAAAGTTATTAAACCAGAGTCCCTTTAGCCATGGCTTCAGCTGAACAGCTCTGCTACTAATACTATCCATTAAATTGCATCCATTTATAGCTGGAGCACTATCACTTTTTAATAGCACTACTCCTAACAATCAGCTAGCATATGCTGCTTTAAGCATTAATCCTTGCATGCTATTGACTACTTACAAACACAATATAAGTTAAAATTAAAGAACTGCAGCAGCACTACCCTTGCAGGTTGTCCCTCTCTTTGAGGTGTGCAGGTGCTAAGAGCCAGACCTGATCTCTCCTGGTCAGGGCAGAAGAGGCCAGAGGAGCTACATCGTGCTCCTGGCTGTGGAAGCTCACCCGGGGTGATGGCCCACCTGAGCACAGAACTGTGCTGTGTCACCTGCAAGTGACCTTGCCAGCCTGGTGGTACCACTGAGGCATTTCTATGATGCCTTCACACCTCCTTTAAAGAGTCTGTGACAAAGAGAAGGAAAAGTTTAGCAGAAATCAGACAGGTAGGACTTACACCAAGGTGCAGCTGAGTTATTTTCTGGGAGAATTTTTGTCCCATACCCATCCTTTCTGAGAACAGCCCATGAGATCACAGAAGAACCTGACTGCAAGTGCTAGTTAAACATGGGGATTCGTGGCATGTAATCAGATACCAGGTCTCCTCTGTCTAGTCCTTGAGAAAGGTTGATCCTATCCCCAGGAAAGATGTTCTCATTCCACTGAGCCCTCTGGACATTTCTGAAGTCCACACCTCTGCACAGGTCTGTACAAGAGTTCATTAGATTCACAGAAAAATATCTTCAAAAAAGGTTCAATTGGAATGCAAATAAAAGCCTGTGGCAAGACGACAAATTTCCTCTTTTTGAGTTGACCTTTTCTATTTCCATCCACACTGACTGATCTGTATTAGCATGAGGCACAGTATAATTTCAGTTGCAGCCCTTTTTGAAATCAGGTATTTTCCAAACTCCCTGCTCTATCAGTGGGAAGGTACATTTACTAGAGATTGAATCTAGAAGCATCCAGGCTTCTGAGGTTGTACTGTGTGAAATAGTTTAATTAGGTAATGGTACATCAGTATTTTTAGGAGAACTTTAATTTATTACATGGAAGTGATCATAAAAGTTGAATGAGTTCTGAAAATAACTTGTTCTTTTCTGAGGCTATTCAAAAACCTCATCTTTATTTTTAGATTTAAAATCTGTCTTAATTTTAAACTGTATAGATACAGTGTACTTAGAACACATATAATTAGAAAGGAGAAGTCTAGATTGCTCTAGATCAGGAGCAGTAAAATTTTCCTTAAGCCTGGTAGAGGCACTGAGTGTGGTTCAGCATTGGAGAAAAAATATTTCTTCATAATAAAATGACTTGTTTCTCAAATTCTTTCAGGTATAATCTTCTGTCAGCTGGGTCTGCTGGATCTAACCTCAATTCCATAGATATCAAGACTAACAGAAATGGAGGAATTCTCACCTTTCAATAGCCTCTGTGTAGTCTTTTCTCTCCATCTTCTCTTCTGCACTGGGTGTGATATTGAACTCTAAGCCCAAAGGTTACATCAAGGGACAGTGTTCACAGCTCCAATTCCCTGACAGTCCCACACTTCCCGTGCAACTGTGGGGGGACTTTCACTCCCCTGGAGACTGTAGGAACTGTGTTTCTGATCATGCAGCTTTCTGTATGGATTCCATCTGAAAGCTCCCTCATTTTGGATGAGGCATTTTTAAAATGAAAGTGCTCAGCTCCTATACTCCAAAAGTATGAAACCCTGAAGGGCAAAGAGAGAGCCTGGGTTTCAAGCACTCCTAAGGAAGACTGAGTTCCAGCAGGTAAGACTACCTGGCATTAGACAGTGGAAGGTCTTAGAAGTAACAAATCATAGAAGTTATGTGGTGCTAAAATACTAATAACTGCACAGGAACCATAGGTTTTGAAGCTCTAAGAAGTGTATGTGCACTTCTCCATCAGAAATGTGTGTACTGAAAATATAAATGTGGAAAGAATCAGTACAGAAAAACCTCAGCATAATGGAATAGGCTGTCTTTAACAGTGGAAAGGAACAGTCCTTAATCACAGGTGAGCAATCTTAATTGCCCTGATCTTTGAAACAGCAGAAAACTACAGCACAGAGCACAATATGGCATGATTTTAGATAAGCTGCACAAAATTCTTTCACTGTTGACTCACCAGTACATGCTCTAGATGAGGCACGTATTACAAAAGAAAATTTTACTAGGAGAAAAGTCTCTTTTTCAATTTCTATTTGTTGAACAGTGATTGTAGGATTGAACAGAAGATGCTACATTTCCTGCTGAATTAGATGTTTTATGGTTCCTCATTATAGCAGTTGACTACATATATCTATATGTTTTACAAGTAAAGGGCACAAAGGGTCCTATCTGAAGAGAACTCCTGAGCCTGCATATTACCCCATTATAATCCATATAACCAGGTCTGACCCAGTGTGGCAGCTTGCTGATATATTGCAGTAACAACTACATATACACATTGTAATACAGTCCAGGCTATTACCAATAAAAGTCAGTTATTTGGCCTCTGACATTTACACAAGCCATGAATATCCAGGAATAAGAAAGCTAGATCCTGCTTTCCCCTACTTCTTGTCTTCCTAATGATGCAGTTTTTTTAAAACTTGTTAACAGCCCTGTGTCCAGGAGTTGTTCAACTCTATGCAGTCATTGTGCACATTTCCATTTGCCTAAGTAAATGCAAAACTTTCACTGAAGCTCTTTAACAATGATTTTTTCCTCTGTGCTTTTGACACCTCAGTTATATTCTCTCTACATTGTAAAATGAAAAATCTTAGATGCTCTGACAAATAGTCCAGTTTTGATGTTTGTATTGTGATGTGCTGCCCTCCCAGGAATCATTTATAGTATAAAGCAAAAGCTAGTAGATCAGACCAAATTTTTTTTTTTAATATATATACTGCCGCTAAACCATTTCAAAATAAAAAATAGATGTAAAACAAAAATGCATTTTCTTAAATTTTTCAAAGTAGAAACACAAGACTTTTTTTTTTTTTAAACCCAAATGTCCTCTATACCAGGCACACTTGGACATATTCTGTTTTACATTGACTTCAGCCACTGCAAAAGTCTTCTAGCAGGTATTTACAAAAATTTTAAATACTTCAGTCAGCCTTGGCACAGGAGCTCCTAGATGCACTTGGATGGTTTAATATCTTTACTGAAACATCTTAAGTAACTTGGCTCAGATAAAACCTGTGTAAACTGAAAGAAGCCTCATACCACACTCAAACTATCCAATCTCAGCAGTCTGATCTCAGCACCAAAACTCACTCAAATGTGCCTGATTTCTGATTTAAAGAGCTGGTGGGATCACACAACTCATCTAACTTTAGACATGGGGTAAGAAACACTTGGAGAGTTAGGCCTATTTTAACATTTAAATGCAAGCCTTGCTGCCCAACTTCATTGCCACATTTACAAATGTGGGCTTGTAGCATAAACCCCACTGACCAGGCCTAAAAAAGACACAGTCCTGAAGTTAAAACTGACTCCAGACCAATAGGGGCTTGACTTAAGCCTAAAGACTGTGTAGGGATGGTGAGCAACAACCCAGCTGGGCTGCTGTATAGACCAGCTGGGGCTGACCCATCTTTCCAGGCAGGTAGGGTGCATGTCACCCAAGCACAATCCTAAGACAAACACAAAACAAGTATCTATGGGACAATCACCCTAAGAATTGTGTCCTGCTTTGAAACCTGAAAAGGCCTTGACTTCCAGCTTCAGACCCTAACATGTTTTCCCTGCAATGCCAGCATTTGGTCCCAGGCCCCCTCCTATCTTGCTGATATATGAACTACTCACCTCATACCACACTCCTGCCTTGCCCTTGTCTCTCAGGACTTCTCCATTTCTGGGTCTTGTTTGTCAAAATTTGTCTTTCACTCTGATTCAGCTGAGTTTAACCAACAGGCAGGACCACCTGTGCCCCAGTCAACACAAACTGAATCAGACAACACCTTCATTTCAGTGAGTTTGAGAGTCCAGACTACTGTAAATGTATAATAAAAGAAACTTGTTGAGACTGAGAGAACCTACACTCTGCTCAATGGCATTTTTTTAAAATTGAATATAACATGATGAATTTTGGGAATTGAACATTTACTCTCCTTCACAATTTCAAGGGCAAGGTTGGAGGTGAGTTGAAGGGAGAGAAAAATTGTATCAAAGGCTATTAAACACAAAGATACCATCCCTGATGCAGGAAGTCCCTGGACCACAAATCACCAGAAGATGGGGAAATATATCAGCAAAGTGTCACTGGCCCTACTCCATCCTGCTGTTGCCTGCAGTTGGTCACAGACTTCCACGGTCCAAGAAAGATGTTTTTATGTGCCCAGGTAGCCAGGGGGCAAATCACCATCAGCACTTTTTGCTGGAAAGGGGTTGGGGTGTGTGTGGGAGAAGAAGTTGGGAGGACTGAAGGTGGGAGTCCTACCATCTGCTTCATAAAACCACTGCTTCAGGTACCTGGTCTGAATGCCAAAGAACTGATCAATGGCACCAGCAGACGTCTTCCAGAACAGCACTATCACTGTATGGGTGTCTCCCCATGAAGTTTAAGGTAATGTCTTTCCAAATCACTGCCTCCTAGCTAGAGAAAAGATGGTGGTTCTGGGAAGAGGGGGTAACTCCAAGCACTCTGTCAGAGGGAAGGCAACAGGGGATCTACAGAGTCCACTGAATTAACTGAAGGGGGGGGGAGAAAGGGGACAAAATGGAACAGCTCCCCCATCCCTGCCAATAGAATACATGTCTTTTGTTAGAGGCACCACAGAGTGCCTCTAACACAAAGTCCAAGGCACAGAGGGAAAGCTGAACTTTAAAGGCCTCTGTTAGCAGAGAAGACCTGAAAGAACTGAGCTGGGCCATGAGTTTGGATGGCAGATGCCCCAACAGAGAGGAGCCTCCTGGTAGACGTTATATGCAGGGTATATATCCCTACTGTCAGGAGATGTCACTCCTTAAAGCCCCCTATCAGAGGGTGCAGAGTTCAATAACATGTGGAAACTTGCTAAAAGCCTAAAGAAGATCACTTAATTTCTGAACAACCTTCAAAATACAAGGCCAGACTGTGCACTGACAGAGCAGCAGAGCCTGTTCCACCTTTTCACAAAGAAGGACAGGATCAGTCAGCATTTGAGCTGGGGTAGCACAAACCCTGAGCCCTAACACTGTTGTTTCAGAATGCAGATGTGTTTCTTTTATGCCTTGCTCCTCATCTCAGACCCCAAGTGCTGAGGAAAGGAGGGTGCCACCAGGCCCAGAGCCGTGGGCAGGAGGTGTGTGAGGCAGGTGCGGAGACGCCCCAGCGCGGGCGGCTGACACGTGCCATAGCCCGGGGCTGCCTGGGGATAACCTGAGCATCTGGCAAGTCTATCTGCTGCAATGTTCTACACCATTTGTCCAAGATATTCTCTTCTCTCCCTCTGTGCGACTCTGTGCAGTGACCTGGTGGACCCCCAGGAAGAGTCCAGCTCCAATGCAATTAGCACGAACATCAGAAAACGTCTCCCTGCAGCACAGCTCCTTACAGCCAGGGCACAGCTTGAACATGTTTATTCTGTGCAAAGCTTATGAAGAATTTGCATTAGAAAACAGAGACAAATGGAAATTTTGGCTTTCACTGCTGTTTTTAAAGGAAGTGCCACCCAAAGAGCTATTTACCTATTATCTAGATTCTGTTGTTGATAGTGCTGGCTTTGCAATATGAATTTTTAAAATTTATTTAAAGCAATATTAGGAAATGCATTTTACACCATGTAATTATATTAATAAAGAAATTTGTTTGATGTTAAATATTTATTCTTCTCTCTCTGTAATCATACTTTTGATGCCGCATACATTTAAAATGAAAAAATGCAATTTCAAATGTCTTTAACCTAGTTTTATGATTGTTTGTCAATCAAAATCTATTAAACCATTTAGGGTCTGAGTGGAGGGTTTGGGTTTTGGTATTTTTGTTTCCTGGTGTTTTGTTTGTTCTTTTAGTGGTCTGTTTCACTTTGGTTGGCACAGTGAAAAAAGTAATTTGTGTTTAGCATGTAGAATTTAACTAAGCTTTATTTATTTTATTGTCAAAAGTAATAATAGGGAGTCATTTAAGTACTTTGAAGATGTGCATTTAGTGGTGTTTGAAGCATAATCCCATTAAGATTAATAATGAATTGCATCTGAGAAAGACTATGTCCCTTAATGCTAATGTCTATTGCAAGGTGGATAAACCACTCAATTTAACAGCAAAGACAAATGTGCTGAAGAGCTGTAGTCGCACTGGTTTATTTGATGTTGGGAGGGTCTAATTTTGGGTTTTGTTTGTTTGGTTTGGTTTTGTGTAGTAGTGACTCCTGATCATTGAAAACAATGAGGTGCACCACGCCCAGCATGGTCAGCTGGGCAAGGGAGGGGATTGTCCCACTCTGGGTTGGGCTGGGGTGGCCTCACCTCGAGGGCTGGGGGCAGTTTTGGGCACCTCGTCATACAACGGCTATAAAGGGTTTGAGATCACCCAAAGGAGAGCCATGAAGATGCTGAAGGGTCTCTAGGGGAAGCCATGTGAGGAGTAGCTGAGATGTCTTGGCTTGTTCAGCCTGGAAAAGAGGGGACTGAGGGGAGACCTCACTGCAAAGGTCTCTCTCTGAAAACTCACTGCAGTTTTCAGCTTCCTCATGAGGAGAAGCAGAGGGGCAGGCACTGGTCTCTTCTCTGTGACAAACAGTAACAGAACCTAAGGGAATGGCCTGAAGTTGTGTCAGGGGAGATTTAGGTCAGATACTAGAAAAAGGTTTTTCACCCAGAGGGTGGTTGGGCACTGGAACAGGCTCCCCAGGGAAGTGGTCACAGCATCAAGGCTGACAGAGCTCAAGGAGTGTTTGGACAATGCTCTCAGGCACACAGTGTGACTCTGGGGTTGTCCTGTGTAGGGCCAGGAGCTGGACTGGATCATCCTTGTTGGTTCTTTCCAACTCAGGAAATTCTGTGACTGTGATTTGCCTAAAGCCATTCCCAAAGATGACCAGCTCCCTGAAATAATCACCATCCACATCCCATGGCTGCAAACCTCACTGGAAGAGTTTCACCACTACCAAGATTTCCCAGCAGGTCTTGGTCATGGTGTGCACAGAAAGCTTGAAGCAGCCAAGATGGGCTGAAGAGCTAAATGATGAAGAGAATGTAGCAGCCCTAGTTCTAATTTGGCTCAATAAACTGCGCTCCTAAGCAACCCATGGGGTCTTTCACAGACACCAGCATTCGGATACCAACTTCAAACTTCACTCAGAGGTGCTCAAGTGCCCCAGAGAAGAGACATTTTGCTTCTTTGCCAGGAATGGCAGCATGCTTTGTGACATGCAATAGCTGTGAAGTAAAAGGTAGATCAATATTAACTGTGATTTGGCTCTTCTAAGAGCAAGAGGAATGCACCCAAGGACTGACACAGAATCTGCAAAGGAAGGCCCTAAGTTATTGCTCACATTAGCCTGAGGAAGAAGCCATTTCCCTTTGGCATCCTTTCAGGTCCTTGTAGTAGAGACCTGGTGGCACAGCTCTCCATGCCACTCAAGGAAGATAAACATCACTAGCAGGACACCATGCAGTAGCTCCTCCTGTGCACTGGTATTGCATTTGTGTCAGTCAGCTAAGTCTTCATCCTGTTTAATATGTAAGACTAAAGAGATCACATCACCCACTGGTACAACCACAAAATCAGTGCTGCTTTGCCCAGCAAATAATGGTATATGTCACTTCTGATTACAATTGGTTCAAGGGGGCAACAAACCTCACAGTATGTGCAGCCTTCAAAGCACCTATTAAAAATACACTTTTATGTTGTAATTGCTCACTAAAAAAGATGCATCGATTTCTTTCTCTCACATCTGAGAAGCAATTGCACAGACCTATTCAGAAGAATGCACATAATATACTTGAAAAACTAAGCGTGAAAAATCAGTTTAGATTTCACTGAGTGTGAATTTGGGGAGAAAAATTATCCCTCCACCTTCTCACTACTAATGCAGTAGGGTTTATTTTTGAATGAAGGCAATATGAGCTTAAATTAAATGTCAAATATAATTTAACATTAAAGCATGAAGTGGCTGAGCATGTGTGTGTCAAAGCTAGCAGCTCTTCTGAGTGGTTAATTGCTATCTACAAAATAATAACCTATAAAAAGATCTCTCATTTTCAGTAGTGAGGCTTAAATTTACTGTACTGGAATAATTCTAACAAAATAGAGCTTAGAAGCCTTTTTAGTCACCCATGCCACATGAAGACACACAATGACAAATAAAAACATCTGCAATCTGGCTGCCTACTTCTCCTGGAGATGTCTAGACTCCTTTTATAATCAGCAATGAGAAATAGACACTTCTAGGCTATAGTTCATCTTGTCCTAAACTAGATATCTAAAATAGGCCAGAAGAATCACATCTGAAAAATGCCCGTTTCTCTCCACTGACTGTAAAGGGAGCCACCAGTGATTCATTCAGGGGTAGAAAGCTACAAGGCAATGTGTAGTTTTGATTATTTTCTGCCAACATGATCAACTGACCAATACTGCAATTACATTTTTTTCCCCTGACATCTGATAGGTAACTATTAGTAGTGTTAGAAAGTGACTATTTTATGCAACATGCTGCCCACTTTAGAAAGTAGTGAAATCCTTGCCAAAAGAAACTCCCAGTCAGAGACTTTAGCTTTGGGGCAGAACTCCAGAAAGACATAACAGCAGCCAAAACAGCTAAAACTGAGCAAAACATTCCCAAGGGATCCAACCTTCCATGCAGTTGCTTAATTCTAGCTACAAAAATAGTCCCATGGGCCAGATAAAGACAACTTTTTAAATGAATTGTTGGCTACCAGTGGGCAGAATTCTGTGCTCTGGCTGGAAACCACCACTAAACCTGCTGAGTTCTACTTGAAGGAAGGGGCAGTTCCAGTAGGGGAGAAAAAACAGAGAACAACACATATTTTTTATATTGGCACAGTTCTTCCTCAAGGTTAAGTTATGAACTAAGTTTCTCTCTTATTTTGTTTTGTTTGGTGGTAAATAATACAGAAAATTCTGAATTAAATGCATGAGGAACAGCTAGACAAAATCTTGATGTGTGAAGCTAACAGCAAAGCTGTCACTGACTTCAACTGATTCACAACTTCAATCCTTTAGTGTTTAGAACAATTAAAAATCTAAGATTTTTCCAGAATGTGAAATAACATTATATCATTATAATATCTCTATGCAACTATATCTGCAAGAAGAAGGAGGTAGAAATTTGAGATAAGGAAAACAATAAATGATTTTTGTAAAGGCCTTATCACTGGGGTCAATGAATATGAAAACAATAAACTATAATTTTCATCATGATTTCTTGTTTGTTTCCAAAGTGTTATATCCACCAATACAGAAGTTTTGATATAAAAGTTGACAAGGGTTATGCAAGTTACATGATGGAGAGTGTTGGGAAATTAAATTAACAGTGAAATCTGAACACTAAATACACCTTCAATAGCAAGAATTACTATACAATAATAGAACATCGAGTTAGGCTTTTAAATGCTAGACATAATGAGTGAGTAATATGGATGAAAGAAACAGAGGGCAAGCAGGAATCACAGGGGAACGAGTACACAATCCTTGTCAAAAACTTTCTACCAAAACAGGTGCCTCTAAGTGCTACCACACTGCCTTTTTACTTCATGGTTAAAAACTTTGAAACCTAAGCAAGGCCTAAGTCTCACTGAAAATGATTCTGTTTGCTCTCCAGTGTCTAAAGTCAGCACAGACAGCAGGCAGGAGCCCAACACGGGACAGGGCCAAGGCAGCTCATGCCCTGGTGCCACAGCCACACTCCACACAGCCACTGCCAAATGTGCAAATCTACGGGAGGCTTTTACACAGTGGCACGAGCCTCGGGCACGGTGCTGACATCCTCCCCTGCTGCCAGCTTGGCCACCGCTCGCCGTCTCTGTGGGCGGTCGGCTGCCAGCCATGAGCTCCTCCTGCCCGCTGGGCCCGGGCTCGGGGCCTGCCGCGTTGGCAGCGGCACCTGGGCACCGTCAGGGCGGTCCTGAGCCGCCCCAGCCGCAGCAGGCGGGCACAGCCTTGGTCTGCCCAAGCAACAGGGGCTGTGTGTAACTGGGGAGGCACAGCAGCCATGGCAGTGAGCCCTCACCCCTGTGATCTCTGGCTGATAAAGACACTGAGGCCCAGAGCGCGATTTCCAGCCCTGGCACAAGTGTGCACAGCACAATCCTCCTCTGCTGCCATCCTTCCCTTTGACATCTCATGAACAAGCACGGGGTTATTTCATGCTCCCAGCTAAGGTCTAAGTTGGTGGGCCTAGAGGGGAAGCTGTATGAAGAGTGGCCTGGAGGAGACTGAAGGGAGACCTTGCTGCTGTTCCAACTTGCCTGGGCAGGGAAGAGGAGGGACAAACATTGATCTCTGTGATGATCAGTGACAGGACCCAAGCCTGAAGTTGTGTCAGGGGAGGTTCATGTCGATATTAGAAAAAAGCTCTAGAACCAGAGAGTGGCTGGGCACTGGAACAGGCTCCCCAGGAAAATGGTCACAGCACCAAGGCTGACAGAGCTCAAGGAGCCTTTGGACAGGGCTTTTGGGCCCATGGTGTGATTCTTGGGGATGGTCCTGTGCAGGGCCAGGAGTTGGACTCGATGATTCTTGTGAGACCCTTCTAACTCAATTTATTCTGTGATGCTTTGTATTCATGATTTCCAGTTTGATGACTGCCAGGACCTTGCTGATGAGGCTTCTCCTCCACAGGTAGCTTGTGTTAAGTTGTTTACAACCTCAGTGCCCTTTATGCTCTGTGACTTTTGCCAACCCTCTGCTGTATGGGCTCACAAAGGGACGTGGGACTATCTGCCCTGGTAACAGGCAGTGTGCACACCACAGAAAGCAGAAGGCTGTGATAATCATATCTTCCTCATTTCAGAGGTGTCCTGGATTTTGATACCTTTTGCCAGACCAAGACAGGAAAACCAAAGAAAGACTGGCCCTTTACTGGGTGTAAAAACCACCAGGTCAGTTTACTAAAAAAGACAGTGCAACATCCAGGGGATGCTTTACTCTGTGGAGTGACTCGCATTGAACTTGCATTTCAAGAGGGACAAGAACATCCCTGTACAGTGACTCAATGATTACATGGAGAGAACAGAAAGTGGGTCAGAGGAAAAGGCCTGTGTGGAAACAATGGCAGTAAAACTTGGGCAGGGCAAATGTTACTTAACCTGGCACAAGGTCTGCTGACAGCAGTCCAGCCAGGAATATTATCTTTTTAACTGTTAGTAATTCAGAACTGGTGTGATGTAGAGTAGTCACTGATTTATATAATCTGGTTGTTCCTTTTCAGCTTTGGTTCTCAGGCTACTCTACAGACCTAGAGATCTTGACACCTGCTACCTGAAGTCTGGTAAGCTGGTCCCATCAGTGCCATGACGCTTCATTAATATAATTCACCAGCAACTCTGTCTTCTCTATACCTGAAGCCATAATGAATGTTTTAAAATAAGAAGTAAATACTTTGTCTGGCAAGAGAGGTTCTGAATACCTTTACTGGTCATCATATTAAAAATCTACCTGCAGTATTTGGTGTATGGTCTCCTAGTCTTACGCAAGTTAAACTCCATCATAAATAATTAAGAACTTTGAAACATCAAGATTTGCTGATTTAACAGAAAAGATATGTTGTAGCAGATAACTTCAGCAAATTTTGCTGAGGTAGTTTAGATGTTACTGCTCTCAGTTATTTTTCCCATTTTTCTGCCAAAGTTACTGCCCCTGGACAGAAGGACAAACTAAAACCTGGGCCTGTATCTCACACAGCCCCTTTAAACTGCTGAGATATCAGTCTGCAAAGTGTCCTTGAAGTACAGGTGTCCAGTCTTTTTTGGTTCACCTTGACACAGGGCAGAGTTGACATAAATATTTCCATCAAAAGCCTTAATAAAAAAATATATAACACCAAAAATATACAAAAACTACCTTAGTTTTCTCTCTCACTTGCTCTCAATGAATTCAAGTCACAGTCTTGTATCTCTAGAACTGTCCTGTCTCTGCTAGCTGCTAATTTTAGCCAGGGTACTCCATTATAGGGCAAGATGAAAAGCAAGTTATGAAAGGATGTGAGGCATAGCTTTCCTAAACCTTTTATATTTTTAAGTTCTTCACTCAGTTCCCAAATACCTTTTCTCATTCTCTCACAATTCTAGCACACTGAATGGAAGCACAAAGTGCCAAACAGATGCAGCTATTTGTAAGAAAAAGCCAAAACCTTCTGTCCTCTCTCAATGATCTCTGACTTTCAGAATCTTGCCTTAACATTCATCAAATATTCCCTTTGTCTGCTGTCATCCCTCTTAAATACATAAAGAGCTCATTCATGAATGTATAAACTTTTGTCAGTCTCTAAAGTAAATGGAGTTTTCTTTTAAAATGCTTTAAATCAAACTCACTCAGTGCATGGTGCTCTGTACTGTTATCCTCCTTTCTTCAGAGACTGTGTCTGCTTTTGATCCTTTATTCCTGACTTCTCCCTAGCACTGATTTCTCTGTCAATTTGAGAGCTGTGCCCTGTGTTAATGTTTAGGCAGAGTATTTTGATGTTTTTCCTGTCTCACTTTTTAAAAAATTCTCTCTTAAAACTGGTGCTGATAAAGGTTAAAGATACTCAAGGAAAATATAATTGAGACTTTTGTTCTCCCCCTCCATCAGCACCCCATTTTATGAAGAAATAGTCAAGTAAATGTTGAAGGACCAGTGATTCCATTTGTGATGCATCAACCTCTGCACCTGCACAGATAAAAAACTTTGGTTTATCCCACTACAAGTATGAGGGCCCAAACTCACAACGGACCAAAGACCATAGTCCAGGAAAGTTTCTCTTCAGGAAGCAGTACTCAGTTTCTAAATTTCCTCCTTGAACCTATTGCATACTGAAGGAAATATGATCTTGCATGGCTAAGCCATTTCTGTCATGCTGTGCAAGGATTCCACCACTTTGGATTCAAGAGTCAGGCCATCTCTTCCCAAAAAAACATTCAATATTCTTTGAACATTGCTTCGTGTAATACCTTTCTCTAATGGTTAAATGCTCTCTATTCTTCTAGTGACAAGACTGGCAACAAAGCAGCAGACACTGAATCAACTTTAAGACAGAACACAGCTGAAAGAGCAAAGAAATCTTTCTTCAGTGTATGTATATATACCCACACACACATTTATTTTTGTATAAACTTTTGTATTACACTCACTTGCAGAGATAGAGACGTCTCTGTTAAGAAGCAATGGAGAACTCTGAGATAGAGTAATTGGAAACGTGTCCTTCTGCAGCTCCTATTCACTGCTGGTGTTCAGCAATAAAAAGAGAATTGCAACCATGAATCACAAACACTACTGTGCTGTCTTAATACTGCCTTTCAAGAACTGAAAAGACAAATACCACTTAGTCAAGGAGAAACCCTCATATATCTGATACACCTCCAAATGCTCTGTGATTAATCTTTTTTCTTAAAACCAAACAAAACAAAACAAACAGTGATTGAACAAAAAAATCCCACATCCGACAATCTAGATTTCTTAAGCTTTGATGGAATGAGGCCACTGGTGAGCAACAGTAGAACTTTACATAGAAAAAACCCCAAACACTTTACTAAAGCTATCAAAAGAGCTATTCTTTTAGGTAGTTTTGAGGTAAATAAAACAACACTTACTCCTTTAAGTGATTTGTTTGCATTAAATGATTCATTTGCATTTATTTGTCTAATCCCAGAGAGGTTATTGTGCTGCAGCATACTCACACATTCAATTGGGCTATTCTTTAAAGCCAAGTGGTGTGGCTTCTAAAGTGGGAGTGTGGATGCTGGATTGCAGCAGAGTTGGAATCCACTACATAAATTGAAAGAGTTGGCTATTCTTTATTGTTTGTATCATGGTTGCTTGTTGAAAGAAGATCAACCTTTCAGCAGTGGGAAGCGGGTGGCCTGGGGAGCAGCAGGGATTCCTGAGGTGCCATGTGGCCCTTTGGGAATCCCTGTGAGATGTGCTTGCAAAAGCTCTGGTGGCTGCCTCTGTTCTCACTGTGAGCGCTTTCTGAACAGCTTTCTTAAGCCTCTTCAAGATTAAGGTCTCATAGCGCTTAACTGGAAGGCAGTGAGAGTTTGTAGTGCAGATCCTTCCACAAGGTCATGAATAGCCCCCATGCTTCAAGGTAGGGTGGGAAGGTTATGGTTAGGCTGGCTGCCACTGCCACTTTGGCCTACATGCTCTTGCTGCTTCTCTCGCCCCATCACCAGCCCTCATCTGGATCGGGAGGCTGAACCAAGAAAATATAAAGAGTATGAAGTCAGCAGATTTTTGTCCATTTACCATCCTGGACTGGGTTAGCATGATTGATCATGGGTTAAATGTAAGAAAGAAAAAGGATGCAGATAGCTGGGATAGGTTTTACAATTTTTACAGAAGAAAACAGAAGAAAGTTTTTACAATTTTTAAACTATGTTCTTAAAACATACTATCAGTCTGTCTATCTATCTTTCTATCCATCCATCCATCCATCCCCATGTGGCAGGATTTAGGAGCTGTGGTTGAAAGAGACACTTACGTAAGCGCTAATGCAATCTGAATAAATGGCGGCATTTAGGCTGGGGCAACATGGGAGTGAGACAGCCATTACATAATGTAATTGGAGATTTATCCACCAAAGCTTTACACTTGGAGTGGGACAAACTGGATGTCCCAGAAACCAGCAGTTAAACAAACACTGAATTTGTAAACCCATTCAGAATTTGTAAAAAGTATTGTTGTTTTATTACTGTTATTTATCTTGATCGCGTTTGTTCTGCTTAGAAGAAATAAAACACAGGCACTCTTTGCCTTAATTGCTGGGCCTATTCTTTAGTAAACAATGAAAAGTGATTAGAGATGTTTTTTGGCATGCACAGTCCAAAACCACCTAGTGAGAGTTCAAAGAACAAAGCAAATGCTTATTGAAAGAAATTACTCAGCTAACTAAACTTGTATATCTTCGAGTCAGACATTTTTTCGGCATCTTTACCCCATTTATCAATGCACAATTACTGTCACTATTGTGTTGTGTCATTAGGCGTAAGGTTACAAGTGCCAGTCGGAATAAAAAAATTGCAGTAATGTTGGCATAATTTTTCATTATCATCTTCATTAACCACAGCTAGTGGGAGTAAGAGTTTATCCTTGCTGTTGTCATTGTCATGACAACGCTTCCAAAGCTTGTCTGCCGAGAGTTCACCAGATACAAAAAACTGAATGTCCTCATTATTCCACTTCTCACACTCTCACCCATGCCAAGGGTGATCTGAGATGCACAGGGCCCTTGATTTATCCCCTGTGATTTCTCTTGACAGCCTGGTATGGTGTCTCAGCTTAAGGCAATCGGTCTGATTTCACAGTTTAATTACTGCTAATCTGAAGGAGCGTGGCCAATGCTAATGAGCCAGCAGCAATCAAAGCAGTAATGGCTAAACTCACCCTGTTTCATTCTTCTTCTTTTTTTTTTTTTTATTAAAACACCCTTGTTCAGAAATAAGCAAGTAATTTCTCCTTTTCTGCTCAACTGCAGTGAAAGAACAGATGAGCTTCATGTATAATTTGGTGTTATTTCAGAAGCAGACCATAAGATTCCTTTATATTTTGCACTTAAACCTCTGCTTAATGTTAGTCTCCAAACAGCTTTGGAGTCAAGAAAAGGATCAATAATTAGAAAAGACTCATTAACAGATCACTAGCTCAACTGCAGAACATCCATGTTGGCACACTGGGCCCAAATTTTGGATGGAGGTCTCCTTGATTTTTGCAGCTGGGCATCACTGAATTATGCAGCGAATAAAAATATCTATAATGGCACTGCAAAAGAGAACCTAGGATACCCAGAAAGGGCATTATTAAAATTACAAAACTGGAAAACAATCTACCCTGCAAAATGACCTGCACCTTCAGTTAACACCATCCAGTAGCAGCAACTTGCACATTCTCCCTTTTCTTGATCTTCTCTCCTATTGCCGAAATAGATGAAGAAAAGCATGGAAAAAACCTTCAGAACTGATTTTTGTCAATCATGACAGTCAAATACCTGGAATAACGATAGGAAAATAAAAACAATTGGGTGGGCCTTGCATCTGCTTTTCCATGCATCCTGCAGCTGTGTTAGAAATTTCTTCAGAAATTTTTCTTGGTTTTTTTCTTCCTCAGTAGAACTTCAATTTAAAATATTTACCAAACTTCACTGTGATGATTTGATTAACGTACAAAACCTTTCACTCTTTAATGATTTTCCAAACAGGAAGTCACCTATAAGAAGAAAGAACCCCAACACCAGTGTAAATCCAGGCTGCTTCAGCCACCTTCACACAGATATTCCATATTTACTCTGGTGAGCTGGATGTAGCTCATTTAGAGTGAAACTCTTACTCTTTGGAATGAAGAAGAAAAACTGTATTTCAGTGCTACTGTGTGTGATATATGATATGTAAATAGAAGGTTAAGCAAGATTTCGCTTGTTAAATGACATGGAAGGAAGATGTATAGAGATATCCCCCATAAAGAAAAGGGTTTAGAACAAATTTTGAAGAATATGAATTGCTTGTCTCATGCTTGTCTCAAGCTTATCTGCCATTACTTGAAATTTGGTATTGCTCAGTTAACCAGAGGGAAAGTAATTTTTTCAAAATTTTGTGGCACCTAGGAATACCTGACCAGTGCACAAAATCACATCTTCTTTGCAGAAAAAGATGTTTAATAAAACAGTAAATATTAGGATGTATGATTTGCTTTTTACAGCAGCATCATTTAAATGTGTAATATAGCAAGACAGTGGCCCTTTGTAAGATTAAATCTATTATAAATCATTTAATCTCATCCATTCATTAAAAAGCTGTTCCATCCATGATTGTTTCACACTCACAATGCTGTATTCAAAAATACAAAGGTCCAGATTGCAATGCTACAGAGATCTGTCATTTTGAACTATTTAGAAAAATATTTAACTTCTTTTTTCCCTTTTTTTAACTCTGTCTCAGTACAAGGGAAATAATGCTATGGGTACTCACAAAATATGGCTATTTCCATAAGATATATGAGAGAAAGAGAGTGTCACAAGAGAGGAACATCATTCTAATAATATTTTGTACTTCATCATAGCACTGTCAGAAGATGCCAATGGAGACTCTAAGTCATTTTAAAGAACCACTTCATTTACAGGGAAGGAGTTCACTCCTAATTAAGTTGGAAAGCCTCCAGGGCTTTCTTCAGCCTTTGCAATTCTGATTTCCTCAGAGAACTCTTGGTAAATCTAAGAGATCCAGAGATTTCAGTGTGATTAAGACCCTATAGACACAGACATTAAAATGGCAGTAGTCAAACTATGCCATAAACCTTACACTAAAAAAACCCCAAAACAACCTGTCAACAAGAGCTCAGGTAAACAGAACTAGAAGTCTGTTGGAATGACAATAATACAGCACAGTTATGGGGAACAGGTGGTAAAAAGGAAAAGAAGGAAAAAAAAAATGTATGTCCAAATGACTTGTGTCCCTTTGTACAGCTCCTCCTTGATACTCATCTTAGATAGCTGAAGAACTGGGAAACCTTGATGTAAAGTTTAAAAAAAGGCTAAAAAAAGCTAAAAAGCTAGGAGCAAAATTCAAACTGTGTATGAAGGAGTTACAATTCTCTTATCTTGTCACTTAGAATGGCTCTATGTGGCAAGAATTTAATCAGGTGTCACCAAACTGATGTTGTATAGCCACATGAAATATCTGAAGCCCTGTAAATAAAACTAATATTTCCATAGAAGGCTAAATTTTCTGGTTTGGTTCACTGAGAAACTCCCCAAATCTATCAGTACAACAGGCAGAAGAAAAGAAAGGTGGCACAGTAATAATAATAATAACAACAATAATAATAATAATTTACAACTCTGAGACTCAAATAAATGATTTTCACTTACACTCCTATTGTCTCATTCTGAACTAAACTGTTTATGTCTAACATAGCAATGGACTGTCCATATATACCCAGTCTGACACAGAAGGCAAGGAAATATGCATTCTTATTTGCAGTTTGTCCTTTTTTATTGAATATCCTTCAGAAGGTCTAGGTTGATAAGAAGTTGTCAGTCAAGAGTAAGTAGCAAACACAGGGACTTGGGAAAATTGAGGCCTTGTAAATTTGGGTCAAAGAGAGCAAGCTGCACTGAAAAGAAGTAATTTTATGTCATTCTGAATAATGGAAAGTACCACAGCCATTGAATTATCCTTCTCTTCCCATAAATGGGAATTACTAGCAGAAGTGGAAAGCCTTTTTGTTACAAAAGCGATAGAAGCATCAAGTTAGAGATGTCATTAACAAATGTAGGGTATTTTAGTGAAGAGTGGTGTGATGGAGCCTGTGACAAAAGAAACACAATGATGAGAAAAGACTTCTAAAAAATGATGCAGGGACACATTAATCACATGGAGGCAATGAAAACCAAAGAACAGACTGTCAAGAAATCTCAGCTGATTTCCTTCCAGATGTGGTGAATTAGGAGGTCATCTGCTTCAGTCAGCCCTGGACTGGCATCCTGGTACTCTTCCCCCAAAAAGGAACTGCTCAGATAATAATCTACCATAGGGGCCAGACCCAGAGCTGCTGAGACTGCACTTCTTGCACGGATAGAACTGCTCTATGTTTAAGTTACAATAAAGCAACTGCCTTCTATTATTCTAAAATAATGTTACTGCTGAGGTTTTTTTCATTGCAAGACAGGAGTGAGACTGCAGTATCAGGTCACTGCTGTGGAAAAGAAGGGATCTGAGTATTCACACAGAAGAGTCTGGAGAGGGGGCATTTGAAGTGAATATAAAGGGAGAAAATGAAAATGAATAAAATTGGAGTGATCTTCAAACAGAAACAAACGTCAGAGGCAAAGGAAAATAAAAGAAAGAAACTTGGTTTGTTTAGCCACCAAGACTAATTCCCCTTCCTGTTAGAAAAGACCTTCATAGATCAAAGTATTAGAGTGCTCTGAATTTCACTTGGGCTACCAGTGATATCCTGATTAGATTTGTATTTAAACAGAATTCTCATACATTTCAATTATCAGAATCATTGGCGCCAAGTGCTCTTTCAAGTTAGACCTAAATTATCCATTCTCTAACAAAAAGTGAAAAGGCATACAATATTGATACCCAACATTGCTCTGCAGAGCCATATATACTTTTAGCAGTCATGAGCATAAAGAGAAATGTTCTGTATTCATACAGTTCCACTGGCAAACTTAACACTTGCTACAGCAAGAAAAAGCAAGCTCATTCTTGGCTTTTAATTTCTTTAATATCTAAAGGCTAGGCTTTCATCCTAGTCTTCAAAATTGTTCTTTGGAATAATTCCTCCTGTGTGCCCAAAATGATAAAAGAAAATAATTAAAAGATACTACAAAAGGTGCTGATTTTCATGTATTTGGGCTAGGCACCTCATAAAAACAAGTGCCCTTGATGGTGTGTCATTTGAGGGGTAAAACCAGAAGTACCCCAAACCAGGGCTCCCTTTAAACAACAATGTGTGACCTAGGCAGTTGCACATTTCCATATTCCTAGCAGTGAACAGGAATCTAATATCTATTGATACAGCCCTGAAAGATAAACATGTTCAGTGCTACTGACAAAACACTGTAATACCACCCAAACACAATAAACAAAAATGAAAAGTATCTCCATAACAGGTCTGGGCACCAATAGGAATTGTAGCTGTTACTTAAATGCACATGGACATATATAAGGTGAAAACATTAATTTTTCACTTAAAACTCATCAGACTACAAATTTTGTAAATATGTGCTATTCTGACTTAACACCCACATTTTGACTCAAGGATTTTAAAACTACAAAGAATTTTTTGTCTTTTTGCAAGGTGGTTGCATATTGTCTCAACTTGTTCAGTATACCCTAGGGGTCGTGCTGTTACTGTGTCTTACACTGTCTGTAAAATTGTGAAGAGCATGCAGGATAATAGGGAGAATTCATCAACACAGTTTTTCTGCAAATAATCTTCCAGATTATACAATCCTGACTTCCAGAATTTTACCTCTCAAAGATGATACTGAATCACAGTACAGCGAGAAAAATTTCATCAGTGCTTGATGCTATTGTGGACCTTTGACTGCTTTGTGGCTGCTCCCAGCCTCCCTGCTCTGCTGCTGAAAGCTGCCTCTTTGCACTCACAAGTCCCTTCCAAAGTATCTGCACAAGATCCTACTTCTACTCCCAGACACTTTCCTTATTATAGCAATTTTCTCTAAAGGATGATGCTGTCTACCTCATCTGCAAGACACAGTAGAAAGTAAAGATGCTTAAAACTGTCATCCAGATATATCCTCCTCATGCATCTCCTGCTCAGTGTCATCTCTAAGTTCCAGTTTGTGTGGGACCACATGCAGTTACCTGGGACAGAGATCAGCTATTTCCCCATCTCACAAGATGTACCTTTGAAACTCTAATAATAATAATAATAATGCCCTATAATAACAATTAAATACCAGAGACTGCTTGCAACTTTTCCTTTATCCTGATGAAGTTACAAGTGAAACGAATCTACAATATATTTCTAACACCACACCACCAACATATCTGAATTATAGTCTTCTCTTGTTTGATAGTTTAAATAATTTTAGAAAAATGTTAGGTGAAATGCTAGGTGCACACCTGCTGTTTCTACTGAATACTTTGTCTGGAAGGCAGGATAACCCTACCCACAATTCACAGTTCTCTTGCACAGAAAAATAAACAGAAATTACAGTGTGAATTTACCGGTCAGGTTCAGGTCTTATTTCAAGTAGGTAAAATGTCTGGGCTGAAAAATTTGGATATATTTCATATGTGTTTTGTGTCCTCTTGGGATCCTATAGGGTGTACCTGTCCATTACCCAGTTCTACCTCACCAGGTGAAATTCCAGAGTCAGAACCTCACTTTGCTTCTCATCAGTGAGAGGGAAGAACATCAAAGGACCTTCCATTGCTAGAGAGAAACAAGGTCATCACCATTATCAGTGATAACAGCTCTAAATGGATGTACAAAACTTTTGCAGTTGGAAATGTGGCACAAAGAAGCTCACATGCAAACTGTTTTGTATTATCCAAAGCCTCCGTGCACAGCATTTTTCCTTTTTAACCCTTCTGCACCAAACAGCAGCTCTTTAAAAGGATGCCAGCAGCCTCCCTGCCATTTTTGTGGCAATATTTAGTATTCAAAGAGTCACGTTTCGAGGTGTCAGTAGCTGCAGCTGTCCTTATTTGTGTGGTCCCAAAAATAAGGTTTGAATAAGACTTCTACTTATATGGCCTGGTGAGTCTGTCAGCCTGCAGCCCCAACATTTAGCAGATGGCCATGTTTAGCCAGTGAGCCATGGGAATGATAAAGAGCAGGAGCCCTCTCTCCTTACACCATTCAGAAGGCACCAAAGCACAATTCTGAGTAGGGGCTCCAGGGTATTTATATATATAAAGGGGAAAAAAAAACCCAAAAGATTCTTAATTCTAAACTGTTTAATGACTTCAATTGAAATGATGAGCTAAGTCAGGCCATTCTACCTGCCCCTACTATTTAGTTGTCTCACATGACAGCCAGGGTCATCCTCTACAATAATCTCTGTAGGACAGAAAGAAAACCAAACACACACCTTCCATTTGAAATTATTTTTAGAATGTTGTATGAGTCATCTTTGTCAATATAACCCAGAGGATAATGAACACCTTCAGAAAAGCTAACTCAGGTTACTCTTTCCATCACACCATTAAGCATATCTAGAATTCTTTAAATCATGCCCTGTAATTTTTTAAATGTTAAGCTTTGAACCCAGGTTCCTCAAATAAGAAGTGATCTGATTTTTCTTATATATGTTACTTGCAAACATGAAAAAGAAAAAAATGTGCATGAGCAATCTTTAGGCTCCCTCTTTGGTATCTTCATTTGATTCAGTACATAGCAAGAGATGCAACACATATGTTTAGAACTAACTTAATTGTTACCAAGGAATTATTTTTGTATTTGCTCTTTCCCAGCTATGCTAAAACAACACCAGTGGATGGTAACAGGCAGTGTCATAAACATTTTATACTTCATGTATAAAATACTATGTATTAATATTCTCTACTTGTCTCCTTTAAAATCTTTAGCAGTAAAAGAGGCAATATCATCCTAGCTGGACATCAACTCATTAGTGCAATGAAGGCAGTCTGCTTCTGCCTTGTTTTAGACCATCTTGTGACTCAGAGAATCTCATCTTGTTGGTTTACACTTAATTTGCCTCATTATCTTTCCAAGCATAAAAAGATTATAACTTCTTTGCTACATAAATAGAGACTCTGGACATAACAAAACACTCCCCACAGACAAAAAAAAAAAAAAAATCCCCGGGTTAAA
>WBNO01021860.1:46306-81210 GCA_013400575.1 Peucedramus taeniatus
CTGTCTTTGCCCGTGAAAACCACACACACACCAAAAAAAAAAAAAAATCCAGACCACACTGTGAGGATATTTCTCATTTCTCCTTTGCCTTAGGCCAAAGGCACCTGGGCTATTGAACAAGTAAATTGTCCCTCACTGATGACCAATTTTAGAGTTGTACCCCTTCATGGTGGTTACTTGAGCCAGTTTAACTACTCTTTAGCTCTAGCCTGAGGATATGCCTGTTGCTGCCTCCAGTCCTCTTCCAAGAATCCTCAGCTTAACATAAAGAATGCAAGGGAGTGTGATGGACAAAACAAAACCAAACAAAACCAAAAAAAAACCAAAACCAAAAGAAAACAAACAAACAAACAAACAAACAAACAAAAAAACAAACAAACAAAAAAACAAAACAAAAAAAAAAAACCAAAAACCACCACAAGCAAAAAAACCCAGAAAACAAAACAAAAAAATAAAATAACCCAACCAAATCCAAACCAGCTGTCTGGGAAGCCAGAAAGATGGCGAGAGGGAGAACAAGTTCGTGTTTCTTGAGGTTTACCAGCAGAGCACACAATGAAAGCAAAGTGGGATGGGAACTTCTTCCCTTCAGAAAGATGGGTTAGGTACTAAAATAATAGTAATACCTTTTCCAGGCTTGAGCCTCAGTAGTCCATTCTCATGAAAGAAAGCATGTAAAATATCCAGACAATTGAGGACAGCTGAAAAAAGGATTATTTTACTAATCTGTCCTCATTTAGCCCAAAGCTGCCAGATGATAGTCCCCTAACATAAACTTCTAGTTTCCATCAGTTGAAGATTTTGTGTTTTCCTGAGCTGGAAGTTGAAACCAGACTATTGTATTTACCAATATTTGCTGCATCTTTCTGTCTTGAATTTGTCCAATCTTTTCTTAAAGCTCTTTAAACACATGGTATCCAAAGCATCCTGTATCAATGAAATCCTCAATTTATTTTGCATTAGGAATTAAAAGTGCTTTCCTGCTGCCTAGCAATTTCATGGTGACCCTGCTTCTTATTCTGTGGTAGCAGGGGATGACCAACTCCTTCCTGCATCCTCTGGATCATTTATAATTTTGTACATGCCTTTACATCTTTGCTGTTCAAACCGTTATGCACATCATGAGACTCCTTTTTCCACAGGATGAAGAGATCTGGTGCATTCAGTCTCTACCTGTACAGAAACTGCTCAATTCCCCTGTTCAGGCTGGCACCTTCTCTGCAGTTCTTCCATTTCTGTCACATCCAGCTGGAGACGGGGTAACAAAAGGTGCACATAGTTTATGAAGCACAGGAACATCACAAGTTAGAGCTGGAAGGTATTTTCTTTTCTGTTCTGTTCCTTTTGTGGTAACTCCTTTTTGTCTGATGAAGTTGCATTTTTACAAGCTTCTGGGCTGCATGCCAGCATGATGTGAGATGACTTGATGTTTTTAGTATTATTCTTCTAAACTCTGACTTCTCAGCAGTCATGTGTCCTGTGGGATAGCTTCCCAGGAAAAAGATGAATTGGCCATGACTGAAGTGTCACTGCTACCTGTCTACCAGCCACCTCTGCCACAGATACCATCTCAAAGCAAGTGTTGCTGCTCTGGAAAGGTCCCTGTGGGAGAAGGCAGGTCCACACCATGGCTGAGCAGCTGCAATAGACACCACAGTATTCCAATGTAATTAGAAAACAGCTGGGAAGGAACAGGCAATTGTTTTTTGGCAGTCACGGCCAATTTTGCAACAATGCAAATGATGAATCAAATCCTGCAAGTTTACAGTATCTGCTGAGAGCATAATGGCAGAAGCCATGCTAATGATTTTAAATCTTGTTTATGCCATTTTTGGCTGATGGACTAGTCCCCTGTCCCCAAGAAGCCTCCAGTGTGAAGGAATTCCCACACACTGCACCATAACACCTATGGGGCAGAGGAGAGGAGAGCCAATCAGCAGAGTATGGAAATCAGGCAGCCACCTTTCAGCCACAGACTGAACATAGCGTGTTCTTCCTTTCTGGAGCAAAACCCATGCTACTGAGCCATGCATTACCCAGCCTCAGCAAATAAACATAAAATTTTCAAGAGAGAATAACACAAAGTATCCCCTTACTACCAGGCTGCTCCTCCCTGACTATCCAGCCCAGTCCACCCACTATATAGTAATGCATCAGAAATAGTCATGCAGGAGAGGAATGTTATTCCTTTAAACATGTCCCTTATACCAGTTCTTTTAACAAATATTCAGTTCTCTTAAGGCTATCAAATACAGCCTGTAAACTATCATCTGCTCCTAAAATGTGTGCAACTTTACTATCTGAGTGACGATGATAATCTCTAGGGCCACATTCTCTTGCTGAGGCCCCTCAAATGATCTTTCAAAATTATTGCATGTGTCAGCTGGGATTGAAAATGCTCCATAGGAGGATAACTGCTAAAAATATATTTTTGTGTTTGTAGCAGTTCCTGTTAACATGAACAAATGGAAACCACTTAGCAATGTTTGCATAAGTGCAAACTTTGAGATAAAGATGTTAGAAACAACATCTCAAAATGGCCCTTTGCCCTTCTTGTTCTGGCCCCAAAATAGCTGCATGTAAGTCTTGAGACAGCAGCACTTTTGGCCAGATAGTCAATAATTTTAATAGAACTAGCATGGGACAGAAATGCCATCCAAAAATGGATTCATGTTTAATCTGGTAATCTGATCCCATATGGCACTTTAAAGAGTGGGAGGAATTAGTGTTTGCTGCTTAAAGAAATTACCCAGAAAATGACTGCTGAAGACAGACCAAATAGTACCTCATCAGCATTCAGTGTGAAAAAGGCAAACAACACAGGAACAAGAGAAGTTAAAAGGTGAGCCAGCAAAGAAAGCCAAAATTTGTTCCTGCATGGCTGGGAAAGGGATAACAATCAGATGATAAAGGCAATTTCACAAAGTACTGGATATAAATAAAGAGGAAATGGAATATATTGAACAGGAGGGTAGAAGACAGTTTAAAAACCAAAGCTAACAATCAGGCAAGCTCCATCCTTAAATGCCCATTCACCTTCTCTGCAGTTCTGAGGTGTTAAGAATGCAGAGTTTTGCCTCATGGTTATTCCTAATCATCCTAATAAGGGAAGCAAAGGTCTAGGACACAAGAATCATAAGGACAAATTTGGTTCTGACACCTAACTGGGCTTTATGTCACAGTTTCAGGACACATTTCTGCAAGGCAGAACAGGTCAATGTGGCTCTTTCTGCCTTTGTCCCTCAGTCCTGCAGATGTTTGTCTGCGTGACCTTGTGGTGAACTACATCAAGAAATGAACTTACAAATAATCCTGTTAAAGAACTACAAGAAAGGACTGAGTATAGTTTTAATATAGCTGAGGTCAACCAGTTCATCTATAGCCCTGCAAAAAGTGGCAATGGCACAACTAAGGAGCCACCCCTGGAGTGAACAGTTGGAGCTAAATGGAATAAACAGATGGAGTTGAAGAGGAGAAAAGCGGGAACAGCTCACGCTGCCTTTGATGCCAAGAGCGACGTCCACAGAAACGCAGCCTCAGAGCTCCCAGTTTGTGCTGTCTCTGGAAGTGTGTTAATATCTGCATAAACACAGTAAATACATTTGTGCTAAAAAAGAATTGTAATGGCCAGAGAATAAAAATAGCTGAGGGATGAAATGTGATAAACATCCAAAACACTTCCGATTCGGGCAGGCAGAATAATGTCATGATGCCTTTTCTGTTCTTCGTCTATCAGGAGGCTCAGCTAGCCTGACCTGCCCCATGCTGGCAAACCTCCTTTCATGACATCGACCTTTCACTTGGCTCATCCCCAAAAATCCTACAAGATATGAGGAGCCCTTCTCTTTTACTGAAATTAAGGAAACTGAAAGGCACCAAACAACGGCTAGCAAAGTTGCAGATAAACCAGCACGTGGTTTGTGGCTTGCAAATGTATTGGGTGTTTCTATAACTTGACATAGACATGTAGCATAGGTTAAAAACCAAAGAAAAGCTATTTTCACCCTTCACACCTCTCTGGAAAAGAAAGCATTTAGCAGAACAAAACAGCTGTTGTAAAATGAAATAAGATGTGACTGTTCCCATATGGGGATTACACAAAATACACCCCTAAAGAATTATTCTGTTGCTTACTTCTGGGGCAAGAATACAGGATTTATCTGTAAAACCAGCTCAGACCAGGGCAGTGCAGTGGCTAATGAAACCCATGCCAATATATGTCCAAATCCTTTCCTTTGTGTCACCAGTTCAAGCACACCAATTTGTGACAGAGCTCTGAAATGAAAAATCACAGCCCAGTGCACAGAGATAATATAGACAATAACTAAGCTTTTGCTGCGTGCTTATGCACACATGCAACACCCAGCATTCAGCTCAGGCAGAGCTTGGCTGGTTCACCAAAGCCAAAAGCCCTGAGATAAAGAGTCCAAATTGGGGGGAGAAAAAAAATAAATCTCTTATGTGCAAGCTATAAATACAAAAATTCACAACACTTTTCAACTTTTTTTCTGTGATTCTGAACAGACACAGGCTCTGAGTTCTGCACCAATGTCCAATGGCAGGATTAGTGCTATGGTATTACATCCTTAATGGATATAATTTTCTATTTATATATATATATATTCTCTTTAGATAATATTTTCTTTATGTATTTTCTATTTTCTCTTTATTTTATAAAGATAATTTACAGAATAAAACATGTTTTGTTTCGGTGGCAGTTAAAGCAGAAGGAAGAAAATATCCCTTTTTCTCTAAAAGAATTACAAATCCTTGAGTGGGATTCCCTAAAATTAAATATAAGATAAGTGCCCATAGCAACCTAAGTGTCCTCACTTAATCACCTGGGTTTTCACAGCCCATGGCTAGTCTGGGTGTCAAAGCAGCAGCTATCAGCTCTGCACATTTTCAAAACTTCTTTGATGAATGAAAAAAACAACCCCTACCACATTTATGAGAAGAGTATTTACTCATCAAGGGGGTAAATCAATACCCAGGTGTCTGTGCATGTTCTGCCTTGCCTGCCCCTCATACAATTTGCTATCTGTGAGATGCAAAGCTGCAACAGACTCTCAGGGTCCCTTTTACTAAGGACTGGCCAATTCTAGCAGCTCCCCCACTCTCATGCCACACCAGACACATTTACATGATTTTATGTGGATGTAGATTAAGGCAGAAAGGTTATGATTTGCCAGGCTGGATAGAGCCAGGCTAGAGGCTTTCCCTAATTAAAAGCACCCAGGTATCACCAGGGACCTCTTTCAGGCTTTACTTGATTTCGTCTCTTCCATTTCCCCTTTCCCCCACTCTAAAGGCCTTGTTTAACTCTTTGCACAAAAATGACAACAGGTGAACTGAGCTGACATAAAAGCAATTTCCCTACATTCCCATTCCTTGTGCTCAGTTCAGCCAAGATTTCCTTATTTCACCCAAGAGGAAGGCAAAGAACACGTTCCTAAACCCAGCATTTTATTTGCCCAGCAGTCTACTGGGTTGTGCCACTATTAGAACGTCCAGCTCACTAACAGCACAGTGTTCACTTTCCATCAGCCTTCGCAATAAAGTGTTTATTGACAGGTCAGAAAGGAAAAATGGCTGATTGAATAAACCAGAGCAACTGTAACCGTAATCCTTTGCTAAACATACCCCAGAAGTGTCCTTCACATCCTGCAGTGTGATTGTCAATAAATTATGTGTTTTATTTCAGGATTTGCCTAAAATAAGGATGTTATCCTGCCTTTTTTTTTGACTGCAGTATTATTTTTTTTATGGTCTTTAGATTATGTCCCTTGTTTGTGTTCTTTCCTGTTCAGGAGTTCAAGTTCTAATGACTTTCTGTGTGTCAAATAGAAATATCACCACCTTGCATCCCTGAAAGGAATCACATTAAGAAATCAAAAGGTTAAACTCTATTATCTGAAAAGACCAAGTTCCCCTTGTATCTCTGCAAGTTGACTGCTTTTATGCAAGTTCACATTATTACTTAATATGAAAAGCACAGCCTAGAGATGGGACAGGAGACGTGCAAGACGTGTCATGAAAAAGTTGGAATTAATGGATGGGTCTCATCAATCTCATCTTGTATTTGTGATGAAGACAGTGCAAAGTGAATATACACCTTTAATAAGAAAGAGAATGTCAAAACATGACAGTTATAAATCCAAGGTCAACTGTAGCCTTCAAGGAGTTTTCTTAAGCAGTTGTGATGGATTCCCAAATTGCTGAAAGTTTTACATAAACCAGCTTGACACCATATTACCACATGTTCCACAGCATAAGAATTTCAAGGTTTTCAGCACATACATCTGAAGGAGATGATAGAACCTTGGCCTCATTCTCAGTAGCCATGTTAGAGAAGCCATGGAGGGGTTTCCAAAACCAGGAATGCTAAATTTTGCCAAGCAATGGCCATAATTTTCTTTTATAAACAACAGCTTAATCTAAGCCAAAGCCCACAAAACTCGGAAAATATTACCAATATTTTCAGAGAAAACCCATAATGTCCTTTTCATCTTGGAGGCAATGTAAGCATCCCACACCTTCATACACTGGTGAAGTTCAGCAGCTTTCAGGCTAGTACACAGCAACTATTTAACAATTTAGAGCAAACCTACACAATTCTTTAAAAGCAAATGCAAAGTCTAATCTAAAAAAGCATTTCCAGGGTTATTTTAGTTGGGTACAATATAATCACTTTCACAGTTTAACAGCATATGTTTTGCCTTCAATCCCTATATACTCCCTCTGAGAACATAACCTTACATAACTTTTTTTATTATTATTTTAAAGATAATCCCTGAAAAAGCTTTACCTTGTTCTCCCACAGCTCTCTCAGTGAATCCCAAAGTCTCTAAAATCCACATAAATTCTGCAGCTTTCAGGGAATGACACAGCAGTTCAGAATAGGTTTCCCAGAAAAGACAGCACCTTCAGGCTGCTGGCATTAAGCAGTGCAATGTGCTCTTTGCTTCAGTTCCTGTAACTTCTTCCTAGTTTCATCTTCCTCCCCAAATCAGCCATCATTATCTCTACACTGTTAACATTGCAGCTCATTAGTTGCAGTAGTGGGTAACTTAGCTCTGTATTTTTCTCCTTCCATTGGTTTTCCATTATTCTCTGCCCATCCAAGTATGTTTGTTCATTTCTAGCTCTTCTGCAGGAGTTCGTTCATGCCAAATCAGAGGACAGATTTTAGATACCAGAGCAGACAGACACACAGATGTATTTATATGTGGAATTCCTCCCAATTTCCTTTATGACAATTTTTTTCCCCAGCATATATTGGGAACTAAACCAGGAAAGCAAAATACCAATATTAATTCTTCAGAATTACCAGAGCAGAGCATTTACACTTGTACTGTGGCTCATACTGGCATCAGTTACAGAGCAGCACATTCAAGGACTGCAGCATGTGTCATGGTCTTATTTCTAGCCATAGATTCCAAATTTTAAATCTAGTTTGAAAGACAATTTCCATGGGCAACCCATCTCCTACTTGAAGGAGAACAGCTTTTGGTGCAGTCTCTTTTCAGGGGACCTGATCCTTTGCTGCCTTGCCTCGATATCGATACTTTTGCACAAAAGGTATAATGTGCCACACTTCCTGCTGTAGCACTCACTCCTCTCTCCTCTCCTGCTGAGCAGGTGAAAATGAACAAAGAAGCTGCAAGGCTGCAGCACTATAAATCCTTACACTTGCATTTCCAAATCGTTTCTATCAGAAACATACCATTTAAAAGTCCTGGCAGAGAAGAGGTTATTTTTAAAGACAAAGAAATTAAAATTTTCTGTCAACATTTCAAAAATTCAAAGGGCCCTGCATAATTTTAATACTATTTTACATTTGATGAAATTCTGAAAACAATAGTTACACCTTTGAAAAAACCCAATATTATTAGCTTTAATAAACTTTTTCAAATATTCTCTTTCTTGGAAATATATTTTAGAGTTTTTGTTGAAGGAAAAAAAAAGTACCCCTTCCTAATTTGACTTTTCTCTTGAATGAATTTGATCCTCATTCCAACCAGTATGTCCCCTTTGCTTCTCCTTGAAGCTCCTAAATGAGCTCTGGAGTGATCATGGGAAGGGGCTTGCCAGGTAATGGCAGCCAGAGGCAGCGGGGGGGGCTCACACATAGGGTTACTTTGCTGGCCTTTCATATTTTCATTTCATTTTCACTCTTTACTGATGGTAATGGCAGAAGACAGAATTTCCATAGCAGTATTAAACTTTGGAACCTAAATTTTCTGATAATTTTCCTTGGAATTTCTGTACATGAATGCTTTTGATGATAATTTATATCTATTTCTTGCATCGAGACATTCATCAGTAAATCTCAAAGCACTTTAGAAAGGAGATCAATGTCATTATCATCATTTTGAAATTAGCTTACCAAGAGATTATTATTTCTGGTACAACGTGATTGCTGTATAAAAGCAGTATGAGTGCAATGGCATTTGCCTTTGTGCCATAATCTTAACACTGCTATCTAAAGATTTCTTCAGCCAAATCAGAATAAGACTGCCTTAGTCTTTTCTTCTTTCTTGAAAAAAAAAAAAACCCTCACAAAAACAACAAAGGAAGGATTGAAAGAAATATGAGCCTTTTGACTAAAGGAAGAAATACAACTTAACATTACTATATATTTTACTTAAATCCAGACATATAATTCCAAAAAGACTGACAGACATCAAAAAGAACCATGTTCACTAAAGGAAAGCTTTGCTGCTTGAAGGCTTGCTGAGCCCTGTCCTTCACAGAAAGGGCTTCACTGATATATTGTGGGAAAACTGGCCATATCTTGAATAACACTGTGCTTTCTCTCTCTAAACAGAGAAAATCCAGAGACCTTCAGAGAATTTCATGCTAAAATGCCACATAGAAAAGTGTTTGCTGTTTGCCATTCTGCTGCAATGCATCCATGACAGGGCTTAAATGTTACTCTCACAGTGCAATGCAAAACTCAGGCAAGCCCCAAGTACTCCTTGCAAGAGAGGAAGAAAGGAAAACAAATAAGTAACAGCAGCCAAAGGATCTCTGAGCAGTATGTTCTTTTATGAACACCCTCAGTACAGCACAGATCAACAGTGAATTTTTTTCCTTTTTTTTTTTTTTTGCAATAAGTGAGAATAAACGAGAAAAAAACATTAGTTAAAGAGAAACCTATAACTGTTAGTCAGAAATCATATTTTTTGACCTGCCAAAAGAAAAAATGGGGACAAATGTGCGTTTTGAAATGAAGAAATACGTATTGTAAATAAAAATGAAAGGTGTGGGGTTTAATAACTTGACTGTTTCTACCATTCAAGCATCAACCTCAAAAAGAAAAGCAGGCAGAACAAGAGAAAGTTCTGTAACTTTTTCAATATTCTTCATTAGACTCCATCATTCACAGCCCCCAGAGTGAACTGCATCATCAAATCAATTGCACTAAAACCTGCTCTGATTTATGAAAGGCCTCACCATGGAGTTTTCATATAGTAGTTATTTAAGTACTGAAAAGTCTCACCTATAGATCCTCAAGCAATTACACACTGAGAAAGCTCAGGCAAAGCAGACTTTCAGCAAAGGGAGGCCACTGTAGGAACAAAAGCCTTTTTACAGCTGAAATCAGGCATGTATTACAGGTTTGTGTTTTTATAGGGCTGCATTAAGAGCTGAGCCCCAAGACTAGCACAAAATGAGAGCAAAGGGACTTTTCCAGTGATAAATCTGAAGAGATATAAAGGCATTTCCAGGATCATCGCTATGATAAAATCCAGGTACAGGTTTTTCCTTTACAACTCTCTGTTTAAATAATCATTTGGAGACCTGTGATGGCACACATACATATGCATATAGTAGGTGCTACAAACATCACCTTTCTACAGTTCAGTGTGGATTTTTATTTTTAACGTTCTCATCACCTTTATTTCCCATCCTGCACCAGCACAGTCAGAAAGAACAGCCAAGTTTCTGCTTACAGGAGTAGGATCTGCTGCACTCCTGCTTATGGGATTTGGGACTTCCAGGGGAGGTTCCCATCCTCCACACTCATGGACCACTGTCATAATGTTCTGGGTAAAAAGAATTCTCATCCCTTTTCTCTGAGACCTGTCCTTCAAACACAGCAGCAATGGAGCTTTACTCACTCTGCAACAGAGTAAAAGCAGCATCAGCATCCTCGTCTTCACCAGTGGAAACTATCTTCCCCCTTTCCTTCTCCCTATTCAAAGTCTATCTAAAAATGAATTGGATAAGTGGATCAGGCCTCCCCCTTTCAGAGACTGGAAAAATACCATGTTTATATGCTTTATCCCCTTTCAAAAAATTTATACACAGTTTATAAGCATTGACACATGTTTACATTCATTTTTAGGAGGTGGGCAAATAGAAACTTGCAGGATCTTTGCACCAAACTCAAACAAACATTACCCCTCTGGTCAGCTTCAATCAACTCAGATGGCAGCTGTACACTCACTGATATTTTGGAAAATTTGCTGTATTTTGTGACTCCCCAAGAAATCTACACCCTCTCAACAGGAACACCTAAATTGATCTACTCTGCTTCAGAGTTAGCTGAAAAATAGTTACACATCATCAAGTTATATAGAAATACATTTTTTATATTAAATCTCTACCAAAATGCAAATATAATTTTAATAGAGAAGAGAGAGTTATTGCATCTCTGTGATGCACCTCATGGGGGCAACTCATGTGAGCACAGTCACAAGGCACTATGAAGGCACTGGTTTAGTTCTTACCTCTGATAATTATATACAGTGATATATTAATAAAATTACCATTTAATTGATGTCCCAGGACCTACAGCTACTTATAGGTGTCCTATTGTTTACAATTATTCCAAATAATTAAGTATCACAGACTGTGTGATTCAAAGATGTATCTTTGGTTAAAATCTACCAAAACAAAGCCCCTCAGCTGCTGAATCCTAACCACTGTCAAATATAATCTTAACCTAAGATTTGGCCCCATTTGCTTAGAAAGCACATACTAGTGCATTATGGGGAGATTAGGAGGAAGATGAGGTACTCAACAGGAAAAAAAAGCTAAAAATATCTAAAACTGCCTGCAGGTGGGCTTAATAAGACATTCTTGAGTTTTAGCCTGCATCAAGGCTAAGAACTAGGATGCAGCCAACCTGATTTGTGTTATCAGAACATTTTTATTTTAAAACATTTTTTATGATCTTTTTTTCTTTTGTCAAAACTTAGAGAAAGTCAGATTTAATATTGCTGTCCTGAACAAAAACACCTTCTTACAAACTGAAAATTGAAGGTGTTTTAAAATGGTAAAACACATGAATTTGCACCGTACTTGTGCTCATACAGACCACTGTCTCCTCCTGGGTCACTTAGCAGATGCTCTGAATGTTTATGAACATATTGTCCTTTGGAAGCTGAAACCTCATGTAGTCTTAAGATAGGATTTTCAAAAGATTGAATCCCTAACTCCATTTAGGATCTTTCCCCTAAACCCTAATCCTAACTGCTTGATGGGGCTTTTCCCTGGATCCCCTATCTTGACTATTTTTAAAATATAAAGGCAGCAGAGCTGAAGTTTGGGCTCATCTAATAGAACTCAGAATAAAAATGGGGCATCTGGTCACCAAGAATTTGCTCTCAAAAGTGACTGATTTGTCATTGATCAATGTGCAATTTATCTTGGGGAAATCAAAATGACACAGTCTTTTCCTACAGGTGTGACTCACTCACCGCTTTCTCCCAGAGAACTTTCAGTGGCAAAATCATCATCAGGTTTGGCACTGGGTGTGCTGGCTTTCCTACAGCTGCTATTCCTGCACTGCTAATGACCTGTGCTTGTGTTGTGTCACACCGAATGGCTGTGCCACGGGGCTCCCTGTGGCCCAAGGGATGCTGTAGCTCTCCAGCAGCACATTTATTACCTGATGTCAGACAGCACTGTCTCCAAGAGCAGCAGCATCCATCAGCAGCCACGAGCTAGGGAAAAAAGCAGCTGTTTCCAAATCTTTTTGATATGATGTGCACACACTCAAGTGAACCTCCCTTCCTCTCTCCAGGGATATATTATAAATATTATGAATTTGTATTATTAATACTGTATGAGTGTTGGAGTATTTACTGTAAGTGTGGGGCCTTAACATTTGTACAACTCAAGTGTGTCTAGGGAATCTCTCACTAAGTGCTGATATGCAACTGCTTCTAGATAAGTGTAAATATCACAGGACAAGATTTCATAACAGTTTAAGACAGAAAGTAAAAAAAAGTTGCATTATCCTACAGGGCTGATGCTGGAAAGTGTGCAGCTGTATGACAAGCAGCTGAGGGTGAATTTTGACAGGGTATTAGGCAGCCAGTGTAGCAAAAGTGTAATAAGATCGTTAACGAACAAGAGATCAATAGCCTTTTAATTTCTCCACCTGAAATACTGTAAAATGCTCTCTCTAACACAGGGTTTTTCAGGGAAGGATGTCAGCTACTCACTAATCGAAGCTACTTTCTGCAGCAGTGCTGTGCCTCACAAACCACCCTTTAAGAAAGTGTTCCTGATTTACTTGCGAATCAAATTGCTCTCACAGTCCAATGTGGGATCGCTGTAACAGGAGAAAGCAACAAGGGAGGACACCTACTGATACATTACTTTTCTATTTTATTAGCAGGAGCTGTGTTAAAGCCAATTAAATTTCATAGAACTGAGATCAGTTGCTCTCTTCTGGAGATTCCTGTGAAGGTTTAAAGCTAAAATGAAGAGTCTCCCACAGAAACTGTTAATTATAATTGTTCTTAATAAAGAGGGAGCACAAATGCAACCAGAATTTGAAAAAAGTGCTGCTGATTTGGCAGGTCTGCTAATAAAGTTTTGTTTGTAAAGTCTGTTCTCAAAACTGACTTTAATAGTCCAGTAGCATCAAAGCTGCTCATACAAGCAAGATTATTTTCTGATTTCCAGTGCACATAAATGTACAACATTTTTAGTTAACTAGAAACTTCTGTCAAAACTTGGTATTTCATATTTCCAGCTACCAGGACAGGAAATGGCCATTGAAGTGCATTTTTCTCTTTTTGATGCAAAGCACAGACTGTTCTGCTGGACCTTTTGTAATTACTTGTGAAACAGGTATATTCTCAATTGTTTGTAGTTTAAAGTGTTCCAGAAAGCTAACCTAGAAAAGAGAAAGTTTAGCCTAAATTCTTAAATATACAATTCATTCTTTTGGAAATAACAACCTTTTTGGTTTTATTTAGAATTAAACATCCCCCTTTAGACAAATTCCCCCTCTGCCCCCCTCCCCAAAAATTGCATTTTCCAATTTTTTGAATGGCATTCTTGAGAAAATGTGATCAAGTGTTGCTCCAGGAAAGAGCAGACATCCTTTTCAAGCTGCAAGTGTTTCATGGCTGACTCAAAATAATGCCCAGGAAAAGGAAAAGCCAGACTACACCAATATATTATCACCAAGTTGCTTGCAACAGCTGCAAAATTCTTTCTGACCTCAGCATGCTCCAGCTTTTCAGCTTTTGGGAGCTGCCACCCACCTTCTCACACATGCCAAGTCATCACTTCAAACAAACTCTCCTATAGTTTCAAAAATCAGTCTAAAAAACCCTCTCATTTAAAAAATTGTGCAGGACTTTGCTTCTATCACCACCAGAGTCTCCCTCTATTCCCCTTTTTATTTCCCAGTTTGTTCTGATAATTTTTGATCACTGGGCATATTTCTGCTCTGTGGCACAAGTTCTGGAGCCTTACACTGGAGTCCAACCCAAACCTGCCCCACCAGCCTCCTCTCTGGATTTCAGCCACTTAGACCTACCCCACTCTGCTTTGTCTTGGTTTTCCATCTCTTCCCTCTGCAGAATTTTTGCTTTTTAAATTTATATTTATGTGTGTGTATACATATATGCATAGATAAGTAATATAAAATAAATACATATAGATATCTTAAATAGTCTGATTTTTTTTCCTGTGGATAAAACATTCATACCATTAGAAGAGTTCAGAACAAGATTCTGATGCAACTCTCAATTCAAACATGTGAGTGGTGATTAGTAGAGGTGTAGTGTCCCTTTTCTGCTCTGTCATAATCTGATTTCCTCTCCACAAAGGGTTCACACTGTAGCAGTCTGAATGTACCCTGCAGTAGTATGAGCTCCCCAGCTGCCACCTTCTGGAAGAACACGTGCCACAAACTGCTTTAAAATTGGTTCCTATTTATTCATACATTTGGCACTTCAAAGCTGTGATATATAATTTAATACAAAAATATAAAATCAATACTGATTTAGTTCCAACTATAAAGCAAGTTGAGCACAGATCAATTTTCATAACATGCTTATAATCATTTAAACACCAACAGATGCCTGATAAAAAAATCGGAGAAGCATTTTGCTAGTAGCTAACTCATGGAAATAGATGAATTCTGTGAGATAAGGACTCTGCATTCAGTAAAACAGAGCCTTCACTCTACAATCCTCTTCCTCCCCAACACTGCTCTGTTATGGTCACTGTACAAGAAGCACTGGATTAGGACTTCACAAAGAACTATTATACTCTAGCATTTCATGCAGGATTAGGAATTTTCAGTTCCAGAAGCTTCCACAGAGCTGTGGACCTGAAATTACATAATCCCAAAAAGGCTGGATTAGGTGGGCCATACAAACTTTACTTTTTAGGGCTGCCAATGCTGTGGCAGAGACAATATGGGTCAGCCTCTGCAAGCACTGCCAAGACTCGGTGACTCCAGGCCTTTCACTGTTGAGTATGAATCAATAAAATGGAGACAACTGGGCTGCTCTCTAGGCAAAGGGACCCATTCTCACGGGGCTCTCAGTCAGTTCTTGTAAAAGTAATAATCTGAGTACTAACAGAAATGCATTCCATTACACTTGAGAAAACCTTGTAAGATGTTAACTTCAGAGTCAGCTCCAGTGGGGACCACCTCATTCTCAAACACATCAGCAGCCTCTAACTTGCTGTATCTGCTGCTGTCACAACAGAGTCCTGGGCTTCTGTGACATCCCTGTGCCCTTTTGGGCTGGAGCCTCCTTCCAGCTGACCTGGGACATGGAACCAGAAGGAAATCCACAAGGGAATATGTGAAGGAAGCTGCCCAGAGGTGGCTCACTACCTCTAGCTGCAAAAGGCAGAATGTTGCACCTCTGAGCTAGGTGGCTTAGACTTAAACTTCACCCTGAAGGTGAATGTGATGGATGCCTGGGTAGCCAGAGTGATGGAAGCCTTGTGATGAAAGGGACCACCTGCTCACCAAAAGAGCAGAGACAGCAAAAGGTTCCAACTCTTCAAGACTGATTTCTTGGAAGCAGCACAATATACTAACCCCCAATGCAGTAACTACTCATCATGTATTGAACACTTGGCAATGGTGAGATGAGGATTTTTGCAAAGGGTGACTTGCAGGCCTTACTGGGTCAACCCAGCCCTGGATACATGGGCAAATCTCTATAGGCTCAGTGTCCTTGCAGCAGGCAGGTGTCATCCTCTTCCCAAGCATCTCCCTTCTCTACCCTTGCAGTAGATCCCTGTTTGCAGCCCCTGACCCCTGCTTCCCCTGACACCTGAGATCTGGTGTCCTGATTTCTGCCACTGGAAAAGGAAACAGCCTTTTTGGAGAGATCAGAGCCAAGATGAAGACCTCCAACTTGTCATTCATCTTTTTAGTAAAGCATACTACACAGCACAGATAGCCTGCAAACAAGTAAACCAGCTAATTGTAATTTTGCCAGAGTGAGACAAATTTCAGATCCCTTCTTCAGCAGTGTTTCATTTTGAGCTAATATAATAAAGGATTAGTTGCCAGAGGAGTTGCTATTCAGTTTTGGGTAAACTTGGATAAGTGACAGCTAACTGAAGTCTACAGCTGCCTCAGACATTATGATATACAGTTAATACAATTAATCAGACATTCTGGTAAAGAGTCTTCTATTTCAGACCACATTGACAAGCTCAGATCAGGGAAAGGCAAGATTTTGCATCAACAGAGTATTTGCCTGAAACCAATATTCCTCCATGAAGAGGTGCAAGCTGTGTGGAAAGGAGCAGTTTACAATCCTCTTCTCTTCTTGTTTCCTGAAACTTTAAGTGTGACTCCCTATACTTTAATTAAGAAATTGGAAAAGCTCCCAATACCCTCAAATCCATGATATTCATCTGTCCTGGTAAACTCTGTTTTGATTTACTCTGGGGACAGAAACACGATCAAGAGCAGCAATCATTTCCCCATTGCATTTCTTTTATTTTGATCTTATTTCAGATTAAAATCAGGAACATCTTTTTTAAACCAAGAATTTCAATAAAAAGATGTCACTGCTGCAGTGATATCTAGTGACATAGATATTTCTTTACATAGAATTGCATTTATAGATCAAAAATTATTAACTCACTAATGCATAACTGGCCTAAAGAGGCAGCTCAGCAAAATATTTTGTTAGTGCTGACAATTTACAAGTTCCTCATATTAACACATTAAGTTGTGTGGGATTGTGTGGAAGCATTTTTAGGATCTATTCTGCTTATCTGCATAATAAAACTCAACTTTATACATTTGATATCATCTAAAAGATGTCAAAGTCCCTCACAAATTAAACTAATATTCCAGCTGGAGAGACAAAAATTAACTCCTCAGTGAAAGTCAGCATTGGTTTAACAACACACACCACTAAATAGGAAACCATCTTGTACTCTCATACCTGCTTCTGCAAAACATAATAAATGCCTAATGAATGGAAAAAGATGAGTTTGTTGGAGTGCAAGGGAAGCAGTTAAGATAATCTGTTGACAATATGAAATAAATTGAAACATCAACGCCGGTAAAATAAAACACTTCAGTCATTGATGACTTACCAGAACCTACATCCCCTTCTAAGAGTCATATTTCTCCAACTTTGATGGGTAATAGATGAAACTTTGACCTTTTGTAGGATTTATTCTCCTACTGATACTGGGGTATCCCAATATAAGCCTGTAATGGGTCACATGTGGAAGAAGGGAGGCAGCTCCACAAACCTTTCCAAAGTGGAGGCAGCTGGGGGCAGAGCAGCAGAATTGAAGCAAAGCCTTGGCTGGCAGAGAGATGGGAGTTATTTTGATCAAAATGGGAATTGACCTTTTCTGGGTTTACAAACAAAGGACAATTCAGACCCAAGTTTGTATCTGAGACCTTGTTCCTCATGGTCTGCAGGACACAGAGTTTCCCAGCCCCAGAGTTTTCAGTTCAAGTCTTGCTCATTCCATCCTTTAGGAATAATTTCTGAACTATGTAATTGTTTTTTTCTAAATTTGAACAGAGCTGCAGTCTTTGTTGAGAGTGCATTTAGAATGTGGGATTTTTTTGAATAGAAGTATCAATTTCCCAGAGGGTGACTATTTGCTACAGCAAGCTAGATAATTCTTGGTAGCACTTGCATATTTTAAACATTTTCATCCTTAAATAGTTATTTATAAATACATTTTGTTCTTTATTGACTTTGCTCTTTTCAATTACATTCAACAATATTAAAATCAGGTTTTTTTCAATGTTTCTTGCCCTTTTGCAAAATTAGAATTTTAGAAAAGAAAGAAAAAGCAAACTCTTAAAACTTTGTTTTAAATGTATTAAATCCATACCAATCATATGGAGGGCATTTGATTAATGCCATAATCATTCTCAGAATGTCTGTGTTTCACTTAAAGTGCACCACACAGAACTTAAACATTTAAATGCAGAGCAAATATTGTCATATACTTTCATTTCCTAGGCATCAGTGTGACATTTTTCACCTCTAAATAATACAAATGAATCCAGGAACAATCTGCTTATAAATAAGCATGAACCTCTGGAAGCTCTGAATGATGAGCTACCACTACAGGCAGTGGATGTGTTTTCATTCATAACACTAGGGGCCTGACCCAGACCCTTGATGAGTATTGTAATTCCCTGTGTACACAAAACAAAACAGAAGATCAGTTAGTGACTGGAATCAAGTTCTGTGTCATAGCTTGTCTTAGGAAATGGCATTTTTCAGTTCCTCCTCTTTTTGGGTGTTCAAGCCATACCTCTCTTTCCTTGTTCCTTTTATCTCCCTCTTGAATTCTATTTCAGAATCAGAAATGTTTTGCTCAGTCTATTTGAAAAAGAGTTGTCTCTCACAGCTACAGTTGTCTCCCACAGCTACAAATCCACATTTGACCTTCACACTGCATTTCAGTACAGCACTGCTTCATTTTTCACACATAATCTGATTTCATTATACAGGTCAGAATTACTCATAATGAAAAGTTGAACTAATAACAAGGGGCACAATTGATGCCTCTTGTCTCCTCATTAAAGCATAAGACTTTAGTTTATGATAAATGGAATCATAACCAAATATACATGCATAGGTACCACCAGAGATTTAAGATTTTTGCCTTTTTTTTCTTCTTTTTTTTTGTTCCCTTTGTATTCTAATTTTCTGAATAGAAAGTAATCTAGTTAGTTTATTTAGTTTTATTTAGATTGGAAAGACTTTCATTTATCTGTTTGTGTAAGATGTTCCACTCCCAATACAACAGCAGCAGCACATTTTTTAATGCACAGCTCTGCATGAAAACAGAACACAAATCCCTAGCTCTCCACCCACTGTGCAGTGGAATCTGTGGGTGACAAAGTGCAGTCAGAGAAGCACATTTGCAGCCTGTAACAAAACAAATGTTATGATGGAGAAGAGAGGAAAAAAGGAAGCAATTTTTAGAAAAGGTTTAAACCATCATTTACCCTAGCAGGAGGATGTGACTGACTTGCCACTTTAAGGCTTTATTGATTAATAAGATTTGAGGATACAGCATAGTAAGAAAAGTTTCCTTCCTTTTTTAAAATAAAAATAACTTCAAAAGATGGTACACAGCTATTCAAAGTTGCTCATATTTGCTTTGGGATTGAAATGAAGCCTTTGAGCATCAGGAATCCATTCCAGAGGGAATGAATGATGTATTTTGATTTTTAGACTTGCTATTGTACTTTTAACACATCTTTTGGCAACAATTCAAGTTCTTATTAGTTTAAGTTGGAATGACTTGCTTATCTGTGGTTGAACAGACCAAAGCTGAGGAGCCAGTGTTCCTATATGCTGCTGTGGAAAATGGGATGCTTACTGTTTTGAAAATAAAAAACAAGGCTCCAGACCTGCAGTTGACTCAAGCCTGGAGCCAGCATACACTGCAGTCAGTCCCATGATCAGAGGTTACATATTATTTAAAAGCTATGGTTTTTTATTAACCTGAAAAGAAAATATAATTTTAATAGTGTGTAAATTGTAAATTATTTTCACATGAAACTTGATCTTTATTGTCAGTGTACATCTTTGTCTGAGAGAAGGCTTGACTGGCAAATCTAACACCTCAGTCTCTAACAAATAGCTCTAGAAGAAAAAAATATTAATAGGTATAGAAGAAAAATGTGTAGTTTAATTTTATACCAGTTGAAGAAACAAGTGTTTCCACAAATGGATTTAGGAAAAGCAAATTCTAATGTGACTGCCATTGCCCAGGCTAAGCTAGAGACTTGCCCTGATGGAAAGCTGAAGCCAGAGAAATCTGAGACCAAAAGAGTTTTCATTTCTTCCAGCTATATTCTGTTTCACTTATTATTTCTTTTATGTCATGTACTAGAAAGGACTCCCTTTTTTCCCCCCACAACACTTTCATTAAAAGAGAAATAAAAAAACCCAACCCAACAACAGTAATTCAAAGCTCAGACAAAAAAAAAAAGAAAGGATGCCAGATATCAAGAATGAAAGAATTTTTCTCTTCTTTCCCTCTTAAAATGTCCTGGTTAAGAGTTCAAAGCCATTTTTTTCCTTATAGGCTAAGCTGGAATAAAATGCCATGCCCAAGATTTGAAGTACAATTTTGAAAGTACATGCAGAATTCTAATTAGCAACAGCAGGAGAGACAGCATACCTGAAGAAAAATATTATTTTTCTTCAGAGTCACTAGCCTTTGCAATTTTCATTCTTTAAAGAATGTGGATCAGAATTGAAACCACAATAACTAAGCTGCATTTTTCACCTATTTAATGTAAACACACTGAGCTAGATCTATTGTTTCCACCAAGGATGCAGCCACATGCAGCTGCATCCTTGTCATGTGGTCACAAGCTGGCCAGTAACAGAGATGGGAAATCAATGAAATCCTACCCCCCAAAATAGAGCATTGCTCTCACTGGGCAATGGACAGCATTCCCATTTGTAAGCAGACCCTTGTGATGCTTCCAGCGCTGCATAAGAAATGCGACCAATATATCTTAAAAATTTGAAGACTCTCCCTGCATTGAAATGAAAATGGAAGAAATAACAACAACAAAAAAAAAAAAAGCTTGTCAAAGAATAACTAGTGATGTGCAGAATTTTCTTTGAATTAAACTGAGATGGCATAACCCCATCATGATGGCTGTCTCTCTGCTACATAATTTCATTTACAAAGCCTGATCACTCTATATATAAGTTGATATTTTCTCTCTGGCATTTAAAATAGTCCAGCCTCTTACTAAGGATCTATACCAATTTTTAAATCATAATACTTCCAAGTGGCACAAGAAAGGGGCACATTCTAGATGTAGGAATCTCTTAAGGGTAGATCTGTGGTACTAAAGTTGTTTGCTGCACTTTGGACTTTACAAGGGCCATTATTTGTAAAAGCCCCCCATGGCCAGCATTCAAATTTCAGCTATCGATCAGTTTTGAGTCCTTGGGGAAACATAATAAACAGCAGAGTTAAATAGAGGTTTTTAAGAGCCTGGGATTTGGGTTATGCCCTAATTATGAAGTTTGAATTTGTTTCTGTGTCTGGCTGTGAAAACAAAGCCCCATGCAGGCTACACTATTACAATCCCCACCAGCAGCAGAATGAGCAATCTGCACATTTGCTGTGACTCTGTGAGTGTTGCATCACTTCATAAAGATGCCTGTCATTTCTCAAAAGATACAAGAGCATCCTACAAGAAACCTCCACCACTCCAATTCAGATTTTTTTCTCTTTTGGAACATACTAGAGCCTCACATATTCCTGTATACAGACTTGCTTTGGGTGACAACATACATTCAAGAATGGGTACTGTTTGCATCCCCAGCTTGGGGGTAAGTGATTCAAAACCATTTTTAGATTCAAAAAAGAACTGTTTGCACTGCAAATGCTGGTGAGCAGCCCAGTATGAAGGACTGCTCTTAAAGATTTTCATAACCTCTCTCATTTGTAGGGTTTGTTTTACTCCTTTGAATATTTTGGCTGTTGTGCTATTAGCTTTCTGTTAACACATGAAGTAAATTGCTGTTGTGTGTTAAAGCAACCAAATTTGGCTATTTGAGTGCTAAAATGACCAGCAGTTTCTGTTTATTTTATAGCTGATTAGAAATCTGCTTTTTGCACCAAAGCAGTATTTACAGGGTATTCATGTAGCAGACACACAGTGTAATCTTCTTTCTCTGCAGCTGACAGCACACAGAGATGTTCAATGTAAAACTCAATGATGTACAAAGAATTTGACTGCTATGAGATAACTGGTCCTTTTCTTAACCCTCTCCTGATGGATTATGGGAGGCAGACAAAATAGGGATCTGCTACCAGGCTGATAAGTCATTTCTGTTCTCTAAAATAGGAAAGCAGGGCCATATTAAAGGTGAAACCATTTATAAATATAGTCCTGTGGAGAAGGAGATGGACAAAAGGTTGTATGTGATGTTTGAGTACCTATTAAAAGAAGCAGGAACACAAAAACTGAACAGATCAAAATATGCCTGTTTGCATATGCCTATTAATTCTGAGACAAACTTTTGAAGAATACTAGCCAATATATTCCAGCCTGAGTTACAGAACTGGGCTACGTTCACAGCAAAGCACTTAAATAAATCACTTGATTTTCAGAAGATATTTGAAACTCAAGTACAAAATATAATTGCCTACCTTTAGGCATAAAATAATGAAACTGCTGACAAAATTACTAACTCTCAGCAGCCATGAGTTGAAGGAAGGTCAAAGATTGAAACCAACCATTCACACACAAGTGATAATTATTTTTTCTTCCCACACCACCCCCATGTTTCTATACAGTGTCGTATGTGATCCAAACTTTTACAAATGCATAATATTTTCTTAGGCACAGCCATACCTGAAACTTAGTGAATCTGATGGAAAAGGTCACTGTAACTGGCTACTTCCTCTGACTTTAATCCTTATTTTGGTGGAAGCTGTCACAATAATATAAATTTTCTCCTTTAGATGAATCTGCAACACTGGCTTGTGTTCATCTCTCAAGGATTTAAGGGTGTTAATGAGATGGTATCTCCCCAGAAGGCTTTATATATGTATTTAAACTCATGATATGCACTCACAAGCACATGTACATGGGAAAGTTCTGATATATTTTATAAGATTTTACCTTGAAATTGTCCTTGCTTAAAAACATTTAATCCACTGAAAAAGCCCTTGTGATGTTTATTTCAACACAATGAACCAATGACATAATAGGAAGTTCATTTTGGGTGCTGTGTTTGGAGGCCCACCTCCAGCAGTTATAGCCAATTTTTCATTAATATCTTTTCTACAGTTTAACAGAGGAATGGAGATGCTGAAAGTACCATAACAACCAGAGAAATGAGGGCAGGCCCTGTTTTTTAGATGAAAATGTAATAAAATTATTTATCTACAAAATATTTTTATAAGAATACTTTAAAAAAAGTTATGTGGATATGTATTGTGATTCTGCATTTCTCTTATCTTCAGTTAAACAGTTAATCTCCTTACTGCTCTGTCCAGGATGGTAGAATTGAGAGAGAGACCTTGAAAAATCTTATTTTTCAATGTAAATCTTATTCTAAAAATGCAGAAAAAATTCTCTGTCTTGATTTTTTTATAGAAGCCTGTTCTGACAAAACCTTTATATTTTAGATCTAACACTTTTTCTTAGGTGCTCTGATTAAAAAGGACAAACTTCCTCGACACATTTTCTTCTCCACAGGAGCCAGGGTTTGTTTCGGTTTCAAACTTCACTTGAAGCATCAGACATCAAACCTTTGCCCTAGAAATTACAGGCTGCACAGACAGTTTCTGAAGGACGTGCAGGAATTTTATTTGCATGTTTTTTCTGTTTCTAGTACTTTGCCTTTACTACAACTGAAATAACCACTGTGCAGAGAATATGCAAGCCTAAATAAAGGGAGCTGGAGTGATTATGGTGATATTAGTGATATTAGTGATAAGGGCTTGAATACTGGATATTTAAAGCCATTCAGTTTATTAATTAAAATAAATCTAGTCACAGCCACCCCGAATTTCCTTTTTAAATGCTTTAGGTAGTCCCTTTCAATTTTGATTTCTGAATTCTTAACATCACCTACATCTGTAAGATAAGTTGCATGAGAGTGGGAAGAGACAAAATTCTTTCTGTGAGTTGGATCATGGGGTGAAAAAATCCATAAAACTCTTCCCTCTGCTTTCTATCAGGAAGGATAGTCGTCATGGACTGACTCTTCTGTTGGAGAGACAAAAAGGCAGTTTTGATTGTTACTTGGTGCCCAAAAGCCAGGTAGGCTCTTAGAAGCAGCAGGTTTGGGAGCCAGTCATGTCTTTTGTTGCCCACACTGACTGACATGCTACACACGCAGAAGAAATGTTTTAAATATTAAGATTACAGTGACAAGTGCTCAAAAATTAGGAAACACCAAAATCTATCTAGCTCATAAATATGTATTTTGCCCCTGTCGTTAATTACATGATCACAGACCCCTTTTTCACAAAGTCCTCAGCTGGTGCTCTCTGAATGAGCAACTGCTGAATATTTTATCTTCACTATGTAGTTTTTGCACTAAGCCTTGGGGATAAAGTGAGAGAAGGTAACCTGCATTACCCATGAAGTCAAAATACTTGAGGAAATGACTGCTGTGAAGTAACTGAGCATGCTTTTGGTTTGCTCAGTTGTGGTAACTCTTCTGTAACCTGCCCAATTAACTGCATTCTTGGAAAGTATCAGCTGGTCCCAAAAGGGGTTTCCTGGGACTGATACTGGGCCCCATGCTGTTCAACATCTTCCTGAGCAAACTGGCTGATGGGACTGAAAGCACCAATTCTGCTGGTAACACAAGCCCAAGTGGTGAGATGAACACAGCAGAAGGGTGACCCACCTTACAGACAGCCCTGGACAGGGCTGGGAGAGGGGGAGAAGGAGAACAACATGAAGTTTAACAAAGGCAAGTGCAAAGTCTTGCACCAGGGGTGACATAACCAATGAGCCCAGCACACACCAGGTTCTGGGGTTGGGGAGCAGCCTTGCTAAAGGGGGGTGGAGATCCTGGTGGGTCACACCCCAACCAGAGTCAGCAGGGCACCTCTGCAGCAACAAAGGCAAAGCAGATCTGAGCTGCATCCCCAGGGGAATACTAACAGAGACAAGAGTTGTGATCATCCCACTCTGCTCAGTGCTTGATGGGCTGCACCTGGAGCACAGCCCAGCTCTGGTCACCACAGTTCAAGAAAGACACAGTTAGACTGGAGACAGCCCAAAGGAGGGCCACAAGGGTGATCAAAGGGCTGGAGAGCCTGCCCTATGTGGAAAGATTCAAGGAGATATTTCTTTTCTCCCAGGAGAAGAGAAGGCTCAGGGAGCATCTTGTCACAGTATTCCAGCACTTATGGGGCAGAAAGAAAGAGGATGGAGTCTTTCTCTTCACAAGAGGCCACATGGAGAAGACAAATGGCAATGGGTACAAGTTCCATGGGAAATGTTTCATGGCAATATAAGAAAGAAATTGATCACAGTAAGAACAATCACTAACTGGAACAACCTCCCCAGGGAGCTGGTGGTCTCCATCACTGGAGGTTTTCAATATGTGGTAGGACAGGGGGCCAGATAATCTCATCTGGGTTGCCTTTCCCAGGGAAGGATAGACCAGATGATCTTTTGAGGTCCCTTCCAATCTGGGCATTTTAGGCAATTGCAATGGTAGACAGTGCTGCCATTTCTCCCTATGCATTAAATGGCTTGAATAATTTGGCTTTATTTATTCCCTAGAATTAAATCCAAGCGATAAAGACAGAGGCCTATATAGGGGCAGGTAAATTAAATTAATTTGGGGGAAAAGAGTAATTAATGAATCTATTTTAATCTGAAATGCTAAGACTTTTCAAATGAAAACATATTGCTGTTCAATGTTCAATGAACACAGAAAGGAGTTTTTATGGGGAGAGATAACTGTATAGAAGTAATTCAAAAGCAAAAGATATAACTAGCTTCAAACTAGTAAATACAGATTGCCAGTTTTTGAACACTCAGAGCTGTCTTTATGAATACAAAAAATGTTATCTGTATGTAATTGAGATTATTACTGCTGAACTATGCATAAAACAGTGATTTTAACAATGCTTCACTGGCCTGGTTAGTTGGGGTGAAATACTACTTCCATTATAGTTGCTAGAAAGTTACAGGTTTCACTTCAGCAGTACTGAATTTCTAAAGAAAATTTAGGAGTAGGGTGACTCACATGGTGTTCAGGCTTGATTTGCAGTGAAGATGCCATTAGTGAGAAAGAAGATAGAGCCCTAAATTGCTTTAACTCTTTTCAGTACTTGATTCTTCAGTACATGACACACAAACCAGCAGAACTGAGCTGGAAACAGTCTTTTCTGCCTGGTGAAAAATTAAGGGGTTTCAAAAACCGAATTGTATTCATTAACCCAAACACAATAATCTGCATTTTGCCCTACAGCAAATGTTAATAAATTATTTGAATCACAGTAAACCCTTGATTTAAATAAGGTACAGTGATTCATTGCTGTTTTGGCAATTTTTAAGTTCTAGATTATTTGAATTACTGTAAAATTTCAGAAAAAAATATTCATGCAGCTATGAAAACATACCCAAGGGTGCATCTCAAAATTCCAAAGCTTATTTTAAAAAAAAAAGCTTGAATTCAAATAATTATTTAAAATTGTCTTCCATTAGAAAACTTTTAAAACCATTCTTTAAAACAATTTAAAAGAAAAATATTTGACTAGTCTCATGAAGTGTACCACACGTGGTGCATAAACCTAAGTATTAATCCTATTTTTTTTTACTAAGCTTTGAAAGTAAAACTCTGAATTTTTTTATAACTACATTTATTTTATTTTTTATTATAATTTGGATTGGGTAAAACATCCAGAAGTGCCTGGCTGGGACCTCAGGTCACTTCTCAACACTCCATGTAAATATCCACATCCATGTCCTGCCTTCCTGGCAAACTGGAAGTCATGTGAAGAACACCTGCCTGTGCCTCAGTTACTGGCAGAAGCTCTCCTTGCAGTAAGATCTGGTGGTTTCCTAATCTGCCATGAGCCCTCCCAGTGCTCAGTTCTCAGCTTCCCAGTGATTGCTCCACAGGACTTGCAGTAAAATTAAGTTGAACAGATCTTAAAGAATACCTTCTGTTGGTGACATCATTGGAGTGGTAAGATCTTCATTCTGCATGTAGCTCTGGTACAGGCCAATTGTAGCAAAAGGAAATATATCCAGTTTGGGGAAACTATTGAAAAGCAGAGAAATTGTTCTCCCAGCATGAAAAAAAGTTAGCAGATTTTGGCTCACTTGAGTTTTCATTAATAAGGGTTAGCAGATTTAGGGTGTATTGTAACTCACAATTTTAGACATTGCACCATTTATTGCCAGTCTCTTACTTCTTATTTTTAATTGCAAGGCTAGAGTTAAGGTAATGAACAAGAGCATTTGCATATCAAGGACAATGATGGGGACTTCCCTTGTTGCTGTGCCCCTGCAGCCTCCAGCTAATCTCCTGCCAGCACCAACCACCCAGACAATGCCACCTCCCTCTCACACACAAACACTTCACAACCTGTTGATATTCAACAGAGGAATTAGAGCAGACCATTTCCATTTGCAGCTATAAATCAGTGCTAGGGAAGCAATTAGAAGTGCCCTAAAGTCTGATTTAGTTAAGACCATAGGAATTACCCAAGAGACAAAAAAATCATCTTGATTAGCACAGATCTGTTCCAGCAGAGGCCTCCAGCAAGCATGGATTCATCACTGCCTTTAGCAAGAGGACTTGCAAACACAGTGTAGAGTGTCACAAGTAGAAGATTGCTTTTGTTAGCAAATCATCCTCTGTGCAAGACCTGAACCATGCTAGCCCTGCACACACAACCCCCCCCAAAAAACAACAGAAATAACTTTGTACTCTGGCATTGCAGCTTTGGATGCAGTCTCAACTTAATTAATAATCAACCCTTACACTTTGGAGGGCCACCTCTCAGCGCTGTCACACATTTCCTTCAGCACGCTTGCTTGCTTTTGGAGAAATAGCTGCAAGATTGACAAGTGCATGAAACAAAATTACCCCCCTCAAACCAGAAAGAAGGTGTCCTCTCAAGGTCATGCTCAGACAAATGGCATGAGCTGTGTGCTAAATCTCCAGCAATTTACCTGGGCTCAGGGTAAACAGAATCCTTCAGCATCCTGTGAAGCTCTAACGCCAACTCCTCCTCCTTTTCCTCCTCCGTCTCCCATATCAAATTCAATGTGAAGTTTCAAGGGGGAAAAGTACTCACAAAGGTTATTCTAAAGCTCAAATCTAAATGCATTTTTAAACACTGCTGAACTCACTGCAGATGCCACACACTAGACAAAGAGCTGCAGAAGGCCCACAATAACACACTAATTCCATTGCTAGAAGAAAGGCAGAAGACTTCAATCAATCTCGAAATTAACTTTGCATTTAAAAATGTAACAGCCTCTGCAGTGCATAGAGTGTCAATTCTTTTATCATGATTACTTGTTATGTGTCAAACCATTTAGTCTCACCTCCTATTGTGCTGTGATTGAGTTCATGACAGCAAACATACTGGCCATAAAAACAATGGAAGCTTGAATGCTGTCTGAAATATTTGCTTCATCGAAGCTGAATAATCAAATGCACATTATGATTTTTTGTCAACAACTTTAATTTAGTTCTGTTTAATTGATTGCCTATGCCTTAGCCATTTTTTTCTCCATAAAGGAGGCCTGTAGGACAAACAAGAAGCAAGATAGCTAGCTAAAGCTCATATTCTGTAAATATAGAAATGGCTGAGAGCATTTTTATGTATTTGTTTCACAAATCCTCCTCTTTTCTTCTAGTATCCCTTTTGTCCATTTAAAGCTTCTATATCCAGCTGGTGGCTTCAGACTTTATGACCTGGATGCCTAAAACATTTTTGGTGAGCTACAAACCATTACTTGGATTGCTTGTAACATTTATAAACTTGTTTCTTTTAGTGATATTTTGGTTGTCCAAGTCTGAAAATGTCTACTCAGTGAGTGTGCAGGATGTGTGGGATGGGCAAATCTTCCTCTCAGAGGGGCTGAAGTAGAAATGGAGGCAAAGCTCCCCTCATCTGCTGTGCTAATGAGCTCTGATGAGCCTGGTACAGAGGATGGCAAAGCCTGAGGGTCACTGTGCTGCCTGGGGACAGAGCTTGTGAGCATCTCAGTGCTTCTGACATCTGCTGTAGGACTGTCCCAGCCCCATTCTGCACCTCTGAGTGCAGAAGGTGTAAAAGTACATAACAGACAGAAAAGAAAGTTTATAAGTAAAGTGGCCAAGAAGTGAAATGCAACATCTTCCAGCACACTCGACCATGTTATTGGTCTTCTGATAATTACTGTTGGCCACAGCAGCAGAACACACGGGATCCTAAGAACTAAAGTTACCCTTGGGCTTATGTGTTTGTTCTACTTTTTTAAACCATTTGTTTTTAAGATGTGGAAAGCTCTGAAATTCATATTGCAGCCTTTTCATGAAATACCTTTACTTGAAATCTTGTGTGAAAATCATTGAAGTTTTAATTTCTCTAACAACTAAAGAAAGGCCATGTCCTGTAGCATACTTTTTATCAAATTCCAGATTGATAAAAAATGTTTTACTCCTTCTTTGAAGTTGGGTGCAAAGTCTTACCTTCCCTGTTTATTGCAAAGATATTTTCACTTAGAGAACGAAAATGATACTTTAGCCTTGTGGTCCCAGTGTGAATATTTGAATACAGTCCCACAACTAGATGAAGAAATCTGCCAAGGTGAATATGTATAGAGAGAGAGAAAAAAAAAAGGAGAATGGGCTGTTTTGGCTGTGGTTAAAAGCAGAAAACAGGGGGCAACACAATGATGGAAGACATGCATTGTTATTCACTGTGAATTTTGCAGATCATTTTCTCTGCTTCACAACCTTTAAGTGCTAGTCCAGTTTTTAACCTGCTCCAGAGATCTGAGAGCACTGCAGATCTGCCCACAATACTACTTTATTAACTGCAGATAATGAGGTATGTAGCACTTCAAATAACAATACATCAGTCAGCAGAACAGGGAGCCAAATGCCTGGCTTGGGTTGGCTTGCTGTTTACCTTCGCTCCAGCAATTATAACAGCTTGAGGCTGAGGCTGGAAAAATAAGAGAGATGGCATCATTTATCTTCTTTTTTTTATTTTTTTTTCCCCAAAGAAAACCTTTGTAAGATAGAAAGGTGATGTTATTTTAAAATTGAATTCATGTTTCTTATTTATCCTTCATTGTGAGTACATTTTTGTCCTACAGACAAAGCCAGCTAAGTCAACCACTGCCAGAGAAGATCAAAGGACTTTGGTTCTTCTGCCCCCTTTGACCATGGCACAGCACTGACCATGCAGAAGGGGAAAGTTTAGTATGTGACTCCTGCTGAGGTGAAGGTTGGAGGACACTATTTACACTGTGTCCAGATTTGTTCCTCTGTGTCCAGATTTGTTTCTCTCATCTCAGCAGCAAGGGCTTCATCCTCTCTCTCCATCCCTCTGCCACACTTGGCCTGTCCCCTGGACTCTGGATTAGCAAAATTAATTTTTTTATTTTTAGAAAAACTTTAAAAAATTGACTAAATGGTGGTTCCATTTTCTATGTGTTAACCTCTGAAGTATAGGATGGAAGGAAGTAGACTATCTAATTTTCCTAGTTAGACAATCAGGCCCCTAACTTGCTGTGAGAGAATAAAAGTGAGAAATATTGGGAAGATGAGTTTAAGAATAGAGAACAACTACATTGAACATTTTCTACTTTGAAAAACTATAATGAAAAAATATTTTCATTTGTTTACTGGCTCATTTTTGAAAATACATATTAAATTAAATAAAAACTGTCCCCACTCATATTGTCCAAAAACTGAAATACTCACATAACAGCCATCCCAAAAATAAAGTATCAATTCTACATGGATATTTCTAAGGTCTTAGAAACAAAGTAAACAAATAACTGTCCTTCAGATCATGCCATATTCCCTACGACGAAGACTGAGAATATGGTTGGCAAAAAGAAAAAGACAATTAGTTCTTTAATATTTTTTTTTTTTGTGACATTAATGTTTTCTGTCCATCTACATTTATAAATATTTTAGACCAAATTCAAACATTATATAAGTGAGGGGATTATTTTAATACTGTCACAATTTAGTTACAAGATACCTCAAATTGCCTCACTGAAGAAAACTATTTCCCATTTTTAAAAGGGAAAATGAAAAAATCCCATCACCCCACCAGCCTGTGGTAATTTTTCTCTGGTTTTGTCCACATTTTCTGTCTTACGCACAAAACCCATGATTAGTGAGAAAAGAATCCTCTGTTTTGCTATGATTTTCCATTCAGAAACCATGGCATAATCTGGGCTGTGTTTGCTTTATAAGCACATATTGATGAGTGAAAACGGTTCCAAGACTGAGACTGTTTCAGGGGGAAAGCTGAGGATAAGCTAGAAATAATCATTATATTATTGGGATTAGTTACAGAACCAGAGAGCTGTTTACCCACAAGAAAGACATGCTGATACTCCTCCACAGAGGAGCTGGAAAGGGGCACTGGATCCCTGTAGGTGATGTGGGATGCTGGTGTCCTCCTCACCTGACAGTACCAATGCCTGAGTCACTGATCCCCTTTATGATTACAGGACAGGTCTTTCAACATCCTGGATGCAAAATCCCACAATTAGAAGGGCAGAACCTCTCTCTTAAAGAAGTTTCAACTCCTAATTCTGTAAATCTGGTCTCAGAGGTCAGACATGCACCATGTGCACCCACCAGTGCAAGAGTGCTGGGATTCCCTCCTTCCTCCCCCAGCCATGTCCTGATATCAGAAACACTTCAATGAAAGAATTCCCAATGTCAAAACCACACCAGTTATAAAAAATTGTGGTTCAAAAGCCCAACCTAATGTGCCAGGTTGTCAGTGCTTCTACAAGAAGCACACTTTATAAACCTGTCTGAGAGCTGTCTGTTTCCATCATCTTCATATTAATCTAATACTTATCCAGTGGTCACTAGCTGAGATTGACAGTTTTGTGACAGAGGTGTAGTAGTTTTAGATTCCAAATCAATTTAAATAGCAACCACAAAAAGACTGTCAGGAAATTACATAAGGAATAGTTTGTAGCATCAAGGTTTGAGGCTGAAAAAAGCTTACTTTCTGCCTGTATTGAAATGGAAAAATCTTGTTGTATTGATATGGAAAACTCCTCTTGAGCACCTAAAAGCAGCTAGGGAGGAACAATAACTACAGATTGCAAACACCAAATGGCAAATGAAACATATGATAAAAAGGGACAGTTATGGTCTCCTTTGGAGGAACACTGAGCTTGGTCTAATTTCCATTGAATTTGCTATTGTGTTTTGAATTCCAACTAGGGGATTGCAACTGCGTTTTTTGGCCTTCCAACCTCCTCTGTCTCAGTTCCACAGCTGGAGCTCAAACCCAGGATCAACCTCCTGGCTCAAAAAAGGGTGCTGCAGAGCAAGAAGGGAGAGAGCCAGACACCTAGCTGACACTAGCAATCCTTCCTAGCCATGAACTGGCAAAATAATGCCTCTTTTGAAAAAGATGGGAATTCAAGGAGATTTTGGACTTCAAAGATGTTTTGTGATTAAATATGTGGGAAACTAATTTTGCATGGAGTTTTGTCCCAGTTAACTTCAGGACTCTGAGACCCGAGGGCAAAGTATTTCCAAATGTGTGTCTAAATTAAAGAAGTTAAATAGTTATCTGATTTTCAGTCTCTAGATAGCAGAAATTCTCATCCAGTAATTATTGCTGGCTAACTGTTGCCATTTACTGAAGTCTTGTAAATTAAAACAGGTGTATTTGAAAATACTTGCCTAAGCATTTAGCAAAATTTGGACTCAAAAACTTATGTCCATAGGAAGGAGTATTCATTGTGAGTTAATAATGATAAAGGAAGGGCTAAGACCTGCCTTCCTCCAATAAATGCATTATTGTGCTGTGCTGCATCAAACCAGCTGTCGGTGACATTTCCAATAAGCTGCTGCAAAACTCAAACTAATTATGGAGACAGAAAATACTGACTGAGAAAAAGGACAGGTAAGAAAGAAAACACCATGGTAAACTTCACACAAAATCCCTTTTGTATCGTCAAGACCTTTCTTGAAAAGCTCCATCTCTGCTCTTTATATACATAGAAAATTAGCATATCATTTGATAATGACCTATCAAAACCTGTGCTTTGATTACAAGCAGCTGCATTTGATTACAATCAATGAATCACTAATTTGTGCTCAACCACATAACAGTTGGACTCCATCTATTATTCATTCTTGAAGTGGAGATCCTATTTAGAACTGGATTCTGAATTTGACTAGAGCTTTTTACCCCCTTGGCTATTAATAATTTTGTTTTGAAGTTAGGCCTCTAAGGTTTCATGATGGCCTCTTTTGTTATGATTAAACTCTGAAATAAAATGATCAGCTGTTGCCCAGATCTATACACCTTTCTCCCTGACTGTATGTGTGGAATGGGCTTATTTAAGTTTTCTAACAATCACATGATACCCTTTTGAATTTCAAAATCTTTGGCTTTTATTTCCAGTAGAGACTGAACTATATTCACAAGGAACTGATATGATATTTATTGTCAGTGGTTGTATAATATGAGATCTGTAGATCTCTGGATTTCTTTACAATGAATGTATTTATTTATTTATTTATGACACGATGAAAAGACATACAAATGTCACATGGCTTCTCAGTTCCAGATATTTAGCCTGAAGTCATGGGGTATAATCCACCTTTGTCTTTATATTTTGTGTGCATAAACAACCACATTCTTCAGATATTTCCAAAACTTTCAAGCTCCCAGATGTCATGTTCAGCAGCTTTGATTATATTTATTGCCAGTTCAAGATAAGGAACAGTATGTTTTTTTCTTAGATTACTGATGATATTGTTCATAAGAATATATGAATGACTTCTACTGTGAAAAAAAACCTCTCTGGTCTGAGCTACTGTAAAACTGTAAGAGTAAAACTGTCTGGCCCACAAATCTGTGTGACTCCATTAACCAACACAAAGTGACACCTCATTTGATAAATGAAAGATGATTAGACTCAAAATGAAACTAACGCTCAATGTGTGCTGGTTTTCTATCAAACCCAAAATAAAAATAATTCACCATCAAGCAAGTAAATTAATTTATGAGCCCAGAATGTCAAAAAATGCCCTGTCATTCTGTTTGGGTGGTGGGACTGATAGATGGATGTTGGTAATTTAAAAAGTTGTATTCTAAAAACTGTTAAATGTGTTCAATTTATCCTGAAACATTTCAAAAAGCAGCTCATACCTCAGAGCCTGAGTACTGTACTTAGTCTAAATCTGTAGAAGGCAGCTCAGGGTTTGGGCTGAGCCTTGAAGAGCATCACCAGTGCTTGGTGGGGGTGAACACAACCTTGCTTCCCAGTCATGGGTTCTCTTACTCCTCAGACCCCTTATGAAATGTGGCAGAAACTGTGACCCTGAAATGCAGCTGAAAACCAGTTCCAAGTACCCTGGGATGATTTACCAAACTGTAAACCTGAGGAAAGAAAATATTAATATCTTGCTTATAGTGGGGGAATATGGAGAAAAAAAAACAGTTTTCACAAGACAGTTTGCTGGGAAAACAATATTCTTTCTTAGATTTACTCTTAAATTGCACTTTACTTCTGTAGAGATTAACCACCCATGAGAAAAAGCTGGGTGAAAGTGAGATACCTTTTCAGTTCAACATGATGGGCATGAGTAGTTGCAAGCCTAAAGTGGCACCCACAAAACCAAAGATGTAATTTAAAAATCACACCTCAAGCTCAACAAACACAGGCTCCCAGAGACCCCAGTGTAGTCCATGTCTCTAGTGAGTGCTTCCTGCTCCTCCCTCTGCACATGACTTCAACATGAAGTCAATGCCCATTGACTTCAATATGTGCCTCGTGATTTTTTAAATAGTCTACAGAATGCTGTAATCTGTAACTCTTGCTCATGTTAATAAGTACTTAATCATCTCAACAGGATCTGGAGACACATTGGGACTGTTCCTGAGAATAAATTACTTCCCATTGAACATAAGGACTCAGGCCCATTTTTATTTACACATTGTATGTGAGATTCACAAAAAGCCTGTGAAAATTCAGCCCGAGGTCTCATTGCAAGAGTTGCTGGGAGCTAAGTGCCTCTGAATAGCTGGCACATAGCACCAAACAGCTGACAATCAGTCAATCCACGAGACAAATTTTGCCCTCAGATTCATGTTGCTTACACTGAAGTCAGCAAGTTACACATACTTCACCAGGAAATTTGATCATAAAATAGCTGCTAAAGCAGATTGGCATTTTAGAGTTAATTCTAAGCAAGGTGCTTAGTTAGAAAAGTTGCCATGTAACTAAATGTTTAACCACAACCACATAGATTTGAAATGTCAGGGAAATAAGTCTTTGCAAGCTTTTTTGCTTCCCAGGGAAAGGTACATAACTCACTAGCCATTTTACAAACCAACAAATGAAAAAGGAAAGGGAAAGGGAAAGGGAAAGGGAAAGGGAAAGGGAAAGGGAAAGGGAAAGGGAAAGGGAAGGGGAAGGGGAAGGGGAAGGGGAAAGG
>WBNO01021860.1:81344-132358 GCA_013400575.1 Peucedramus taeniatus
GGAAAGGAAAGGAAAGGAAAGGAAAGGAAAGGAAAGGAAAGGAAAGGAAAGGAAAGGAAAGGAAAGGAAAGGAAAGGAAAGGAAAGGAAAGGAAAGGAAAGGAAAGGAAAGGAAAGGAAAGGAAAGGGAAAAGAAAAGGCTGCCTGCTCAAGAAAAACCTTTGTGAAAGAGAATGGCTGAGTGGAGCCACACAGCAATTCAGCTACAATGGCCAGTAGCTTCAAACAACACAAAGCCTGCACAAATGTCATATTTCTGTTTCTAGTAGACTGAAATCTTTGCAATAGAGTTGTTTCTATTAGGACTCAATGTCACCATATGCTCTAATTACTGTTAAAATGCAGTTTATCATGTCTGAAATCTTTCAAGTTATAAACACATCCACAGGCCAGGTGAGAGGTAGGTACACAGTGGCAGCACACACTGCAATTATTATCAGCAAAACAAATGTAAGAGGGGAAACAATCCTTGCCAATGTGTCAGAGTTTTGGTGCTCAAAGCCCTCTGTGTGGGACCAGACCCCAGGCAAAATCCCAGCCTCTGCTTTGTAAGATTTCCCCTAGGAAGTCAAGTTGAACCTCTGTGGCTCATTGCACAGATCTAGGCTGAGGGAATCAAGTTAATGACATCTTTGTGTTGAACACAAAATGCTCTTCTAAATGTTTTCTAGTTTAGCTGAATTTGCCTGAATGCAAGTGGAAATCAACTTGAGACCATGTAAAACTGAACTCAAGGATTCTTGAGTGGCTCATGCTGTTTCAAACATATAAAATAAAAAATATGTAAAATCTTGGTGTGATTATAAAGGTACTTTCCTATGGAGAAAAAACATAAGGTGAACAAAATTTTCATTGATGTGAGAGAAGCACTATGAATTATCATTATTTGCTATAAACTATATATATGTACTCAATGCTAGAAAATACATATATACTAAATCCATATACTCAATAGTATATATATATACACTCAATGCTAGAAAATTGGTAACCCCATCAGACAACCAGGATCAAGTGCATTCACTTATAACCAGGTTCCTTTCTGGTTTTGCAGGGGCACTAAAGAGCTCTGGTAGGTTGCAGCATGGGGTTCTGCTATCAAAATGTGCTACCAAATGATGCAATACAGGAAACACATTTTTGGAAGAAATGTATTTCATTATTAGGATTTTGAATTATGGTGAATCATACCCTAAATTTCTAGAAGACTGGTGTTGGTGAGATCTGGCTGTCTCTTGAAATTTCTTTTTTTTGTTCATTTAAAATTCAGTTTCTTTAAATGAAAGGCAGATACTGAAATGTCTACACACAAGATCCACCTGCTCTTATATTCAAAGTTTATTTTTTTTCTCCCAGTTTTCATTAGCATAAGCAAAGAACTTAAAGACAGTGAAGAAATAACAAAATCATGTAATTAAAAAATTCAGTAATTGCTAAGTTTTGAGTGCTTCTTTAGAACATAAGTGAGGTGCTATTTTAATGCAACTATTAATGAAAGAAGTCCTATAAGTTGGATGAATATGATATGCAGCTCTGAAAGATATTTTCCAGCAGTAGCAATTATCTTGCATGAGATTTAAAAAACACTGGTGAAACATATGTGACTTGACTTTCACATGAGAGGTAATTGCACCTTCTCTAAAGTTCACTGTGATTCCTGGTGTTCTGGTGCTTTCCTCTGAAAATTGACTTCTTCAAACTAATGATATGAAAGACAGAACCTTTTATTTAATAGCTTTCCATTAACTATCATTTTGTCATCTTAGTATAATCTTTGGTAACATGTCTGACCAATTTGTCATGGGAATAAGAAATCATGAATTTGGAGAGGCTACTGAGAGCAGTAAAAAAGTTTCAGAACCTACAGGCATTTCCATAAGATATTCCCCAATCTGCTGTATGCCAAGAGACTTCATCCCTTTGTTTTCCTTATATCTTTACTTCTATTCAGAGCTTCCTTCTGAAGCTGAAGATCTAAGGGTAAACTGTTGTATTGCACTACATTGTTTATTTAGTTGTGGTCTTTGTATTGGGTGTTGGGAAAAATGTTAGTGAGTATGGTATGTCATGTAGATTATTCCCCCTTCCTCATCACATGGTTTCTCCCCATGCACTCCTTTCCACACACCTGGTGCCCTGCCCCCATGGTTACCCCTCCCCACGCCCACCCCAAGGTTATCCCATTGGCCGCGGTCCTCTCTCCCCGCCCCCATCCCCTGGGGTACAAAACCCCACTGCAGGTAAGGTTCAGCCTCTTTCTCTGCCTGGGTGGTTGCTGTGGCCAGCAGTGTCCCATCCCAAGCCAATAAACAGGATCCTCACTTCCACGTGGGGAAGAGCGCTTCTCGTCTTTTGTCTGCAGTCCATGCAGGTCCGTGTGGGCTTGGGCTCTAGCTAGCCAGACCAGACTCACACAAAGCCCAGAGAACCATGGATTTCTGCAGTAAACTAAGCTGTGCATATCATCAGATATTTCATAAGAACCAAAAAGAGGACAGGATAAATGCTGTGTACGACAAACGGCATAAAAGCACAAAGCAAAATGGCAGGTACTTTCAGAAAGCAGAATTATTCCCAGAAAAGCCCTTTCCTTCAACCCAATGAACATTAGTCTTTCTGCCATCATGCAGCCCATTTCTGGTTTTCATGGTGGTGTATTTCTGGAGGCTTCAGAAGGAGACCCAGTGCCATAGCACAACTACGACACAATTCTGATTTAAAAAAAACCCAAAACTATTGTTCCCTGATATCCAGCTGCATTGGACTCATTGTGAGTGAGAAGGATATAAATTAAAGTTGAATTTTAAAATATTAAACCTGCAAAGATCTGAAAAGCTGGACAGCAGGTACCATCAAAATGGACAGACATAAGCTCTTCAGGGGTGCTATTCCCAGGGGTGGAATACCTACTGATTTGCATGTCTGGGAGCACTTTAAAACATGACTAAGAGTTCTTGCTAGAACTGTCAATATTCACTGCCTACTGTTCAGGGAACAAAGTGACTGTAGCTGCATGGGGAAAAAAACTGGTTGTGACCTTCATTTCCCAAAGTTTAAACCTGCAAAGAAACAGTCACCATTTTGTTTCACCTTTGTGGAAGCATAGATCAGAGACAGCCTTTCAAATCCAGCTATGGTAAAAGTTTAATTAACATAATGTCAGTATTTCATATTGTCTTTCCTTTAAAAAATAGGATGCACCAACTAGGAATCTTGAATAACCTGACAGATATATATTTTTAAATCAGCTTGTATTCTGATGCTTGAATTGGTCTCAGAACCATCTCCGTTTTATTATAATTTTCTTTAACTGAGGGAAAGGAGAAGCAGAAGGTATGGGTTTTGAGAGAAAAACAAATAGCAGAGACTAAACTTAGGTCTGTGTATTCCACCTGTGATGCCAAAACAAGCTATCATATTACTGCATAAAAGGAACTAAAGGCATGACCTATACATTTATTTTTGCTCATGGTTTTCACTGTTCTGTTGGTTTTTATTGCAAGACTTAATTAAAATTAATAGCAAGTCAGGCTGGCTTCAGATTGTTTGGAAACACTTCAGAACAATTGGATTGTATCTCCACCTACTGTTAGTACTCAGCTTGAGAGGGGTGTTAACTATGGCATTTAAAGCACAGGCACAAATGATGCTCTGGGATACAAGCTGGGCAGGTCATAAGCAAGAAAGCAGCAGACAGAAATAATGGAGAAAGTTGAGTTTTGGCTAAACCCCATATTTTATTATTAATGTAAAAGGGCTGCAGCTGGGAGCTTTGAACTTCTATCTGCTGTTTCCTTTCTTGTGTCAAAATCTGGTGCATTCATGCAAAAGGAGCAAACAGCCTTTCCTCTTATTTCCATACATTACTTTGGAGATTTTCTCCTTCTTTGTATCTATGGTAAAGTTTCTTGTGAAGCCAGGGCTCACAGAAGCACCAGCATGCTTTGAAGTGCATAGTTTAAACACACTTCAGAAAAGGTTTCTCAGGAGTAACCTTGTATTTTACATTAATGAAAAACTTTCCTCTGAGATTATGCATATTTCCCTGCAGATGCTATCTAAGAATGTGTGGACTACATCTTGCCATCCCTAAATACCCTTTTCTTCCCCTTGGGCTAAAATAGCCCAAGGGCATTTGGTAATTTCACTGCAACAACAGCCTCCTAGACACCATCCTGCCAAGGGCTTTTTCCAGCTCTGAATTAGGTGTTTTGGGGTAAGAAAAAGGGTTCACAGATTCTGAAAAAAAAAGTGTTCGAGCTTCTTCACAGCTTCACTGGATCTGCCCAGTCTGGCCAGCAGATGGGTATGACTTCAGCCTTCCTCATTCAGGGCCTCACTTGCACAGATGCACTTAGCTGCATTCAGGACTCAGGTAGCTAAACCCGTTCTTCAGGTGAGCAAAGGAGGTCTGGTCTTCCTCAAAGGCAAGATAATATTGCCCCTTTTCATCCAGTAGCTCAGTGTTTGAAGCATCTGACCACATGATGTGGGCCCCTGCCTTGATCAAACATTTCCTCCCCCCACCTCAGGGATCCCTCCTGCCAGACAGCTGAAGCCACCAGAGCTGGAGTGTCCCATGGAAGCTCCTCTTGGTCCGTTCTGATGGAACTCTTCCACTTTGTATGGCCCAATTAAATATTCATTGGGCCAGAGAGTAGTGAGCATCTCACTGCAGCTCAGTAGCTCTGTCAGCCCCTGGGGACAGAGTCCCATCTCTGCTCACATGGATGCTGAAATATTTTCTATGATGGATTTCCCAAAACAGACACAATCAGCTCAACGCACACCCAGGGGGGCCAAACACCTGGGTCAAGGGCTGTGATGGGGAGGGGAATCTGGGCTCTGCATCCTGGATCTAGGATGCAGCTTGAATCAATTTGTATGTAAGGAATGAGTTGTTTTTTATATTTACCTGCTGCTCTCGCTTGGACCAAAGAATTCTGAGAAGCTTTTCCTTAATTACTGGACTAAGTTTGGAAAATAAAGCACTCAGTGTCAGGAGAAGCCAGGATTATGGTTGCTTCATCATCTCTATCTTGCCCTCTACATATATTTGAAATGGTGTTTTATGAGGACTCCTCTCTGATCATGACACAGTGTTTTTTGTGCCCATATTTGCATTTGGCCATTGGCCTTATTTACCTCACATTACACAATGCCCTCTGTGATGACAGATGTCAGCACTAAGGATAGATTAATAATTTTCAATATTTTCATTTCATTCTTTGGTACTCATTTTCCCAGTATACAAACACTACACAATTTTAATGAATTTCATATCCTGCTAGTACATGTGGGTATTATTCCCTCTGTACAAAGTGGATTTGAAGCACAGAGAGATTTATTTCAAAAGGTACTCATTAATTTTGGGTACAGTTTAAGCTGTCTCCATATTTTTTAGTATTTTCTATATTCACATAGACTCTTCAGTTCATACATTTGTCGTGTGAGTGCTCACCGAACCCATGGGTCAAGCCCTATATGGAAGGTCTTGTACATCTAGAAAATGAGAAAGAAATGGCAAAACTGATGTAAGAAAATTGCCTACTGTCATAAAAGTCTCTCTGTTAAAAACAAAATTAATTTTGCTGTTTTAACCAAGAGACTATCCTATCTCATTCACTCTACACTTTCTGACTTACCTAACAAAGGAGGTGGGGGACTCTTAATCATTTGCTTTACTGCAAAGTCCTAGTTCACTGCCAGAGTGACTCTTCCTGCATATGAATGAAGCATGATTCTGTAATTAAACATGCTGGCTTAATATACATGGAAAAATGAGACAAATTAAGGATGTACAAAAAAATGTAAGTCAGGCATTAAATTTTGAGGGCTTAACATTTTTTTCATTTTTAACATTTTTTTTCCCAAAGAAAATATTCTTGTTGGAATAAAAAAATTATATCCACAAGATTTTGATGCTGAGAAAAAAGTACTCTTCCCTTTGTAGTTTAAATCTTTGCCTTCATACCAACTCCAATATAGCTTGTCACTTGACTTAGTATCCATCATCCAGACCTATGTCATTTAGGCTACTGGAATCAAGTGCAGAATCAAAGAATCATGGAGTCATTTAGGTTGGAAAATACTTCTGAGATCACTGAGTCCAGCACTGCCAAATCCAATACTAAATCGTGTCCCTGAGTTTCACTTCTACACATCTTTTAAATGATGGTGACTTCAGCACTTCCCTGAAGGAGAGGCACTGTGTTACCACTGGTTCCACATCTCTCTGCTGATGCAGAGAGTCTCTCAAACAAAAAACAGTCACTTCAGAACACACTGTGAAGGAAGGTACTCTACGTAACGTCTTCCAAAACTGAACCCATCTTTTTCCAGACCCTCAGTTCTTTGCCTACCCAGCCCCAGTATGAAAGTTTCTCTCCATGGTTGTCTTGGTTGTATCTTTCCTGGCCAATTCTGCTGCAGACCAAGGTGTGTGTTAACCCTGGTGGCCTTGGTACATCTCTTGTTACACGATGTCATCCCTGACACCTTTCCAAAACCTTCTTGACTGCTGTGTCCTGTGGAATTGCTGATGCAGCAGGGAGGTTAAGGTCCCCTCTAATAACCAGGTCTGTGTTACAGTAACTTTCATTATTTATTTAGAAAATATCTCTTCTATTTCTCACCCTGATCATGCAGGCTCATAGTACACAAACTCTCAACAAGCTTTTTGTCTACCCTGACCAATGATGGGATATATTGCCTGGTGAATTCAGATGCTAATACGCCACAAACTTCTTCAGGGCATGTGCAAACCACAGATATACACAGATTTATAACTACTTTGGAAAGGATTTCCTGGATTTCCATTAAAAAAAGGGCAAAAGATAAGTCCTTGTCACATGGCTTCCCCTACCCAGCAGCATCAAAGGTAAAAGGGATGAATCACTGGGACAGTTAAAAGAAAAAAAAGCACCATAACTTTTTCATACTGGCTTAGGTTCAGTTTTCAAAAGTGCAATTTCAGAAATGACTGAGATGGTTTTGTTGTAATTTTCCTAAGAAAATTCAGCCAGAGGCAGAGAGTACGTTAGATACTTTCAAATTATTAAAGTTTGCAGCTGAAATTTCTAACAAGAAGTGCCAAGAACCTTTAATGGTTGGTAATTTTGTCCAAGGTATACGCTATAAACAAAATAACCAAGGAAGAAATTTCAATATGCTTGTATGTGGCATCTTTTCACCATATCCTAAAAGTTACCATGAATGGAGACAGTCTGTACCTCCATCAAAAGTGCCTTTTATCTTCCAGAGAAAACACACAGCATACAAATGTATCTTGTGTTCTGCTTCCAAAAGCAGAAAAACTTAAAAAAACAGATTAAAAAAATAAAAAAGAGCAAATACTCAGTAGAGTTGCACAGTTTTGAGCTCATGTGCTGCACTGTTTCAGATGTGAGTGAATTCATTTAGCAAGTGCAGTTGTCATAATTTTCCATTCAGCTCTCAGGACTGGTGGGGACAGCCAGGAAGATTGTGCATGTGTAAAAACCAACCTGTACTTCTGTCAGTCCCAAAATTAAAAAGAAAACATCATGAATTTTGTGGGGCCTTCATATCAGCCTGGTCTTGAGTATAAATATGATAATGAATTTAGGATTTTGATTCAAAATGGGTGCATACCTTGCTTTTTTATTTATTGGTTATGCTTTCTGGGTTATGTCTTTTAAATTAAGTCTGTGATTAACTTTGATGTGTCTATCAACACTAGATCATAGGCTTACTCATCCAATACTGCTGGGAAGCTGAAATATTTTAATGACAATCTAGAAACGAGAAAAACATTAAAGAAAAAAAATTCCTAAGACTCCAAGAAGGTAACATTACATTAAAGCCAACTTCTGAGATGTCCATGTACAACTCAAACATGCATTCAAAGACAGAGATGAACTTAAAACTTTGGTGTTGCTACAGAGTCTGTCAGTTATTGACTATCATTGGTATCATGAAAAAAAAAAAGTGAATTGAATGATTAATAGTCCAAAAATTTGATCTTTGCTACAATACTACCAGATCACTACAGAATTAGTAGATTATGAAGGTACAACCCAACTGTCACATCACTTACTTTTTCAGATCTTATCCAAGCAACAGTGTATAACTTTAAATATTTTTTGTGAGAAAGTCAAACAAGTTGAATGGATCTACTGAAGTGTCCTGGAACATGTATTCCTGATTGACTGCAGCAAAACATGAACTATCCTCACAAAGAATTATTCTAATAGTCCCAGGAGTCAGTTTTATCTGCACAGCACTTTTAAAAGAAAACTGGAAAAGATAATGACAGTAGGAAAATGTATTTTGTGTCTCAAAAGTGATGCAAAGATAATTACACAATTATTATTTAACAGGTTTTGCTTTGTTTTTAATTTCTACTATATCTTTTAATTTGAGCATTTGGTATCTCCCAATGTGCAAGGCAGGACTTCCTCCTCCCGCAGCCTTCTGCTCCAAAGCTGATTCAGAGTTATGTGCTGGAGCCAGGAGTCTGTAGGAAATGCAAGTCCTTAAGAAAATTAGCCTTCTTCTCAGGAAAAAAGTTCTGACTTAAAAGAGCCCCTCCCCTGATATTGTAATTGTAATTTCAAATGTGTATGGGATATCTCCTTTTATGTTTTCCACTGATTGTGCTGATAGCGCAAGATAAAGAAGAATGTTGTGTTATTGCAAACAACTATAATTTTGATGTATATAATTCATTTTTAATAAGGACAACTTATTAAAATTTCTCCACATATTTCTCTTTAGAAATGTATTTAAAAGAGCCTGCAATAAACTACATTCTACAAAGCAAGGCTATTTATAGGCAAAAAACCGAAACCCAAGTATGCTGGTTTCAAAGAAATTGCTTAAGGAGGTGCATACTAAAAAGCTGAGCTTGTTTGTGCACAAAAGCTCAAACAAAGATTTTTACTGGAAATTCAAAAACTTGGTGTGCATGTAGGTGGGCTAAAAAGTAGCAAGTATACAGTATTTCCATATCAAACAAATTTTGATATCAAAGATTGCTCCTGCAAAATGTAAAAAAGCAACAACTTTCCCTATAAATAGATATCCTATCTTCAGAAACAAGTTTTCAGGATTATTTTACTGGAAAAAGAGGTAGGGGCCAAAGGATCTCAAATGAGATGTCTGGCTAGAGCAGCTTAGTGTGGCATTTCAGTCCTGCCCCTTTGAAAGCTGCCCCTGTGTTTTCCAAATCTGAATCCTTCTGCTTTCCTCTCCAGAGCACCTGATGAGAACTGTATTTCTCCTGCTCACAGCTTCCACAGAGGATGTAGAATACAGTGCTTTATGCCATGCAATGATGTCCTTCCACTCTGACTGATAACATCAATAAACTCCCTTTACTGACACTTGAACAATCAGGGGATTTAGGTTTGGATGTTAACACAGACAGAAATCAGGTGTTGCTGTACATCTGTCTGCCTTTAGATCCTGCCCATCCACCCCCCTGCTCCTCAGCACTGGTTAGGATTTCATCCTCTGATGAGTGTGAAAAATTGAGGAAATCCATCACAGAAAAACAGCCCTTTTCAGCACATCCATGCAGCCTGGGCTGGGATGACTTCCTCAGTGATCCATTCCTTGCAGCAAATGAACATTGCAGCAAAGAGAAAAGGGAGAATGTTGCAAGTGCAAGGAAGGTGTCTATTTCACCCGTTCTCATGACTGAAGAAATGAGAAATAGCATACTGGCATTCTAGTTGTGACATCCCCCTTATAAAACCTGTATAACATAGTGAGAGCAGGACTGCCTGCTCTGTGAGTCCTGCTTCTAAAGCCTGGACTTGGCCCCCTGCATGCCATCCTTGTATGCAACTAATGGACAGGAGGTCAGTATGTGACAGGAAGGGCCAGCCAGCAAAAGTACATCAAGGTCCTTGGATGCTTCAAGGAAGAGAAATGGATGAGACATCCATTGTGGCCTTCAGCAAGCATTTAAATTGGGATGATATCAAGAATAACAGAATAATAGAAATTTAAGAGTGAATGAATGATGACTCATATGGGTTAAACTCAACTTCTAAAAAATACATACTTGACATATCTGGCCTGTAGCCTGCTGTGCATTTTTACATTGTGTTTTCAGAAATAAGAGGATTTTTTTAGGTTGATCAGAGGCAGCTGTACTTTTTGAAATGGCTTATACTGTATCTGTGCTTTACACCACACTAATGGACTTCTCTGATGCAGCAATCCTAATCCATTTGGGCTGCTATGGATGGCTACATTTCTGTAAACTGGAGATAGTTTTGTTCCCAATTTAAACATGGATTTGAATGAACATTAGTGATGGGCAAACTGAAATTCTGGAGCTGCAGTTCAGTTTGAAAAGGACTGACATTTTTGTTTATCCAAACTTCCTGGCTTTACACAATGCACAACTGCAAATGACCTCAGGAAGTTTAGAAAAGCCTCTTGTGACACTTTCAGCAACTCATGTATTCAGTGAAAACTAAACCCACAGCTGAGGGAAGTGCAAAAGGATGAAAACATATAGTTCAAATGACTATTTTGTTAGAGTTTTGTTAAAGTTTTGGGCTACACCAGTCTGCCCAAACTGGAATTACTGGTTCATTTATTCATACTTCTATTAAAATGTGAAGGCTGGAGGTTACCAGAAAGTGTGTTGACAGTATTTTCATGCTGCTTGGCTGTACTTTCTGGTTTCAAAGGTGTGCTATGTTGCTCTGAAAGCACCTTCTCAAATATACCGACAAAACTTCTGAAACTCACAGCATTCTTTGGGGGCAATAAGTCATTTTCCCAGTGCTAAACACTTTCAGCACAGCACTATCATAACAGAATCATAGAATATTCTGAGTTGGAAGGGATCCACAAGGATCATTGACTGCAACTCCTGGCCCTACACAGGACAACCCCAGAGTCACACCATGTGCCTGAGAGTGCTGTCCTTGAGCTCTGCCAGGCTGGTGCTGTAACCACTGCCATGGGGAGCCTGTTCCAGTGCTCAGCCACCCTCTGGGGGAAGAACCTTTTCCTAATACCCAACCTAAACCTCCTCTGACACAACTTCAGGCCATTCCCTCAGATTCTGTCACTGTCACCACAGAGAACAGAAAGTGCCTGCCCCTCTTCTTCCCCTCACAAAGTTGTACCTGCAAATATACATAACAATAAAATTATATATAAAATCATAACTAGTATAGGACTATATAAATATAAAGTATTCAATATATAAATATATTTATTGTATTGATTGATTTGTTTATTGGGTTTTTGGTGTTTTTACAATTTTTATTTGGAGATGGTCCATGATACCCAGAAACATATCTTCATGCAGTGTTGTAAATTTTTAAGAGGGATCAGCATTTGATCCTATAATATTTGATTTGAACCTTGACATGCTATAAATAAAGTAGATCTATTGATTTCTAAACTCCTCACTCTAGGAATTGAGGCAAGAGTTCTTCTCAGAGTGCCAGAAGAGAAGGAAGGCTTGCCTGTAGGCACTGTCTTCCTACAGAGAAAGCAAGTATATGTCATGGACTCAGCCTTCAGAAAGACAAATGACCATTTGGACACTTGTAGAAAGAAGAAGCAGAATTAAAAAAAATATTCTAAATGTTTTTTGGGAAACATATTGAGTGTGTTTTCAAGAGAATCCTTCTTCCCTTGTCAGAAATAAAAACTTTATACAAGAACAAGCCTAAATCATGGCTTTTTTCCCCCTCTGCCTTTACTCCAAATCTCAAAAATTTTCTTGCTTCAAAACCAGCAGTCAAGCAACTTTTGTCAAAGAGAAAGAACCAGAAATCTCTATGCTGCTAATTCTTGTTTTTCAAGTCAGGTACAACATTTGGTCCCTATCTCAGTGCCTCCTGTTTCTAATTCAGTTTTTATGAATGGCCAAAAGCAGAAGTGTGCAATTCAAAAAAACAAACCAGCAATTAGAAGGAAATATTTATGTTTTGATTATTGAGTTTTTCACAACCTGGAAAGCAGACATGCGGCATAAATACACATTCATCTTTTTGGGTAATGGAAAACATTTCAAACAATTTATATTGGCTATTAAATAGAAAACATAAGTGTAATAGACAGATTTATGCCTAAAAAACTTCCAAAGACATTAAAGCTAACTGCACCTGGTTAGTGAAGTATTGAAGGTACTATTAGCTGTAACCAAGGTGATTGCAACCTCTGGACACTCCATTCCTGACCTTGTCAGGCAACAATGAGAGCCCTGGAGTCCTCTCTTTTCTGGCCTGGCAGAGTCAGCTGCTGCCTTCTGTATTATACAATACAAAGTGGGACCAAATGAAATAGATTTAAAAGATCTTTTAAAAATTAAAAACATAACAGAAAAATAAAGGTTAATCAGAAAATCTGGGGGTTTTCCGTATAATTTATTTTAAAATTGTGTTTTTCATAGAGCTGGGGGTGCCCTTACTTGTTATTACAGGAACACCTTCAACTTTGCACATTTCTAAATGCTGACTTGCTGTCCACAGGGTACTTGTAGAACAACATATGGTGCACTCTGGACAAGTTCCCCCCCTACTAGAGAACCACAGTACAGCTTTGGCAAGCAAGCATTTTAAGGATCAACAGAAGAATTGGGAGTTTATTTTCTGTGTTGGTCCAATTAGAGTTACCCTGCAACTCCCAACGTCTTTCTATTCTCTCACCTGCCATAGCTGTCAGGAATTTGGAAGTGTGTACTCATTTAAATCGATACCAGATTGCCTTAAAACCACTCACACAATATGCTCTAGACTGTATTATTCTCTTCAAGAAGGTCTATGAGTCAGTTCCCTGTTTCCTTTACATAAGGGCCTTTCTCAATTAAATTCCATTTAGGCATCTTGTCCACTGTTGATTATTAAGTGAAATTGCTTTTACACTACAAAGATGATGAAGAATATGTATATGAATCCCACACAAATATTTGATAAACAAAGCACACAAGTACATACACAGAAAGAAACACATACCAAGATGAACATTTGCCCATGTGCTATATGGAGAGTAAAACCCATTTGGTTTTGTATTTCTGTGGTTTGTGCAATATTCTCATCTATAAATCCCCCAAAGCACCTCCAGGATCTTCACCTAATGCATATAGGCATTAGCATATTGCCACTGCAGCTGATAGGAGCCCTGTTTGCTGAAAGTCAAATGTGTTGAATGAAATGAAAGTCAAAAAGTTGAGACTTCTCAGCATCTGAAGGATGCAGGCTACAAGATAATTGGGATGCAGTTAAACTGGGATTTGGAAATTCAGCTCTATTCAAACTTGTACTCCCACTGATCAATTTTTTTTCTTCCTCCTGAGTCTTAGAGAGCCTCATGCCTGTGTATCTGATTTATGGTGTATGGGAGGCTACACAGACCCAGAGAACTCTATACAAGAAATTAGACTAATATAATCGAAGACCAGCTGGCAATACATGTTGGGCAAAAAAGGAAGATGTGACAACTTCAGCTAAACCAACAGACAGAATCACTTGATTTGGTCTCTGCACATCTTTAAAATCATGCTCTGTGAACATTGTTATGACAGGAAAAAACAAGATTTTTTTCCCCGTAAAATTAAATGTCACTCTTGATAGCATAATATCTGAAACATCATCCTTCCAAGTCCATAGCAATACTTTACACAGAAAATTAAACTCTCCCTCTGTTTATTGAGTGGATAATGCTGTCTTCGAATGTGTGAGAACCCCTGCTAGGTGAGAAATTAAAAAAGAAGCACTATAAAGTCTAATGGTATGTATGAAATACAAAAAAGAGAGAAAAAGGTAACTTAATTGGTAATCAGAAGAAATCATAAAACTAATCATGCAATTAATGTCTTAAAAAGCCGGCATATGAGGTGTGTATAATTACCAGAAAACAATGCAGTGATGGTTTCAAGGATTAATGAATTAATGATTGTTGGGGGGAGGAGGATTCGATCTGCAATTTTAGATGTTAGCTTTAAATCCATGCTTAAACTATTACTTCACTTTGTTTACAGGAAATACCCTCACCATACACACACAGAGAATTTATCTCTGAAATTAGTATTTTTTCAATATTACACTGGAAACATTTTCCTTGAGAAAGATGCAGATGTGTTCCCTTTTCCTCGATACAACTCCCCATCCTCCCCTCTTGTTCATGAAAATTGAGGACTCTTGGCAAGGAGAAGAGTTTGGGCAGCACATACATCAAAATGACACAAAGCCTAGAGAAATTCACCAATTGCAGGTGCCAGAATAAATTAAAAAATATCTTGACATATATAAATATTTTAATTTTCTCTTTAAAATGTAAAGTGCTACACCACATATTATCAATTGTCCTTTGTTTTGTACACACATTAAAAATAAATTTGTGTTCTGGTGCTGATTGCTAATTTACTGATGATCTTATATATCAAGATGTTAATTTGTTGATAAAATGAGGTGATAGAAAATTACAAATGATTTAAGATTGCTGTACATCAAAACATAAGCATGCCTTTGATTTGGTTGCCAACTACAAAGATTTCAAACCATGGTATGTAAACATTGGTCTTTGTTCCTTTTTTTCTCCTGTCATGTGGTTCAAATGTGTGCATCTGCTGCTAGACGTGATAGCAATGCATGACGGATGGAGAGATGGATGAAAGGATTCCTTTTTTTATGACAACAGAGTCCCAGAATTCAAAAACCTTCAAGGAAGGGCTGAGAGGATGGTCCAGAGAAGAGGATGCTAGCTTAGGACTGAGGAGATCTGGGATACCAAATGCATCGCCAGGGCCAACAGCCTATCCCTGACTTGGCTCCCCATTTGTAATTGAAGGATACATATTACTGTCCTACTTTCATGAACTCTTATGAAGTAAATGTCTATAAGACTGCCAGGTAGATGGATGCTCTAAAAAGAGCAGAAAGGTGAGCAGGACAGGTAGAAGCTTTAAAAGTTGTGCAGCTAATAAAGTAGAGATTTTTAAAATAAAAAATGGGTGAATGGGTAAAATGCGCTGCTGTTAGAAATGTAAGCCCTTTCTATGAGAGGTTTGGCAGAGGCTGGGTTCCCACAATGTCTGTGATCCTCCAGGACTTGAGCTGCTCATGGGTAGTTCAGGTCTCAGCACAACTCCTCTCTTCACCTCCAGATAATGCTCTCAGCTGGGGAGAGGAGGAAAGGAAGGGAAAAGAACAAGACAGAACAAAGCAAAGAAGATACGGAAATGAGACTGGGAAGATATCAAGCCAATTCTCAAGTCTGTTGCTGCCTTTCCACATGGGTTATGGACAATCACAGTTAATCTCTACAATCCAGCTCCCAGCTGTAGCAGTGGTTATGACACTTGGCTGCACCTCAGAGGGATTCCATCACCCCTCCTTTAATGGCTGGAGCAGTCATTCAGTGGCAGTGATGGGGCTTCGAGACAAACAGAATAAACATCAGAGGTGAAAACTGTGTTTGCACATGTGGTGTCTGTGTGTTGAAGGACTGAGGTGTGGCTGGGCAGCAATAGCCACTTCCTATGAACAGTCACCTACATCTAATAATCTCTGAAATCCATAAATCCAGGCTGATCCAGCCTCTGCTTGATGCAGTTTCATTCTCATGAGTCTGCAGGAAGGCATCAGAGGGAATAGGATCATCACTTCTAGGTGTCGAGGCCCCAGGGCTGTCAGCTGCCCAAGAGAGGATCCAAATTTTTTTCAAAAGAAGTGTGATTTTGTTTTCAGTGTGTTTTCTTCCTTTAGTGAGTTTGGGACTGGTTTTGGTGCAAGCTAGAGAATCTCACAGCAATTTTGGTATTTCTAGATCACTAATTTTCTATTTTGTTGTTTCTGAAGCTCTGTGACCCCCTGTGTGAGACACTGACTGCCCTGTCATCCCAGTGAAGTTAGTGCCACAAGGCTGCTGGGAGGGCTGGACAGGATCATGTTTTGGTTTGGCAGAGTGATGACTTCACTGAACCTCACTACTGGGGACAAACATATGCCTTTGTCTGATTTTGCATAGAGCTGGACTTCTGCTGCCCTTTGAAATCGCAGTTTGTGTTGTGCAAATAAGATTTATTGTTGCTCTTTCTGCTGGACACAGACAGAGGAGATATTTGGAGACAAAAAAGACATAGTCTAAATCATATACATCATCGGTTTTCTCTTTTGCATTCTTCAAGATAAGCCTTGTCTTTTCTATTTTTGCACCAATAATATAAACACTACAATCTACAATAATAGAATCTGATCAACAAAAGAAACTAGTATTTTCTTAATAGCCAAAGAACACCTGAGATGTGGATTTCTGAATCTTTAAAGACATAAGAGTAATCTAACCAAGTTATGCACGTATTGAACACTTCTTGTGGCAACAACCACAGGTGGGTGCTCGGAGAAGAGTGAGAACAGAGAAGCAAGTCAGGACACTTGCAGTCAACACTGGCCATGTGATGATTCTCTCCCAGTCTCCACTCTGTAACATGGTGGGATTTAATTTGGAGGCTTCAGGATCTTGAGCTCTTCTGTGGATACCACCTGATCTGAAACATGGTCTGACATCCTATGATATAAAAGCCTATATTCCTGCCTCTAAGCAGAGAGAAGAGGAAGGGTATTCCTGAGTCTCACACTAAATGGGAGGCATCCCATTTAGATTGTCCTCATGTACTGAAGTTTTGGCATCTCTTGACAAGTCAAAACCATCCCAACTCTTTCCAAGCTTAAGATATTAAGAGATTTAAAGCAAGTTGTAATGCATTCGCCTTTATCTTGCCTAATAAAATGTCCAGGAAGATCTGAATTTTTTACTGATGGAAATTTGGTTGCTATGCTTTACCAAGGGGAGCTTCAATTCATTGTTTAACACCCAAGCATAATTGTGCATTTCCTTGAGATGAGAAAGCAGGACAAGGAAAGGCTGAACGAACAAATCAATGGCTCCTGCAGTTCTGCAGTCTGTCTCCTTATCAGTATCCTGTAATATGACACAAAGGTATTCAAGAAATTTGACAGAGTTCTGCTTTGCTCTGACAATCCATAGAGTCAACAAAAATTAACTCCCTCATCTTGATGAATTTCCCTTGACAAATATCCAACATCAGGAAAATTCTACTTGTAGCACTAAAAGAAAATTTCTCAGTACAAGTCTTTTCAAGGCATCAAAGCCACTGACAACACTCAGAAATAAGCAGAATGATTAATTTTCCTTTCCATACAAGTTATTAAAGTCTAAAATTTCTAACTGTATATTTTATAATCACAAATGTTAGCACTTCATCTCAATGTAACTTAAAAAAATCCAGATCAATTTAAGTGAACTCATTCTTAAAAGTTAAACAAGAAAATACATGTTTTGATTAAAATGACTAGGTAATGCATGAGTTAGAAAAATAGATTACTGGAATTTTTACCCTAAACCCACAGTTTACTGCGTAAAAAATTTATGCTGTAAAGTTCCAAAAATGAAGCCTCATTTTCAAAATTGCCTGGCATTTTGGATCTCATCTGAGCCCTAAATCTAAACAATTCAAAATTAAAAAGTACTTTTGAAACTCTTGTAAGAGCCTTGATAAAAAGTGAAATAAAGTTTTCAACACAGTGCAGAAAAAATTCTGAGTCTTTTAACTAGAAATATTCAATCATGTCCACAAGACTGCTCCTACCCCCAGTCATGATCTGCTTTAGTTTATGCCAATTTCTTTCACCCAAGCTGTTCTTTAAACCCATCTTTCCTGATTGTTTTTTTTCACAAAGCAATTCAACATTATTTAATCTTACATGACACACAGACAGTGACTTAATAATTAATATGCCAAGTAAAGCAGGTAAACTAAATCACCTCTTAAATTAAGAAACCAGATCCTTTCTATTAGAGCATAAACATAATTTAAAACATTGATCTTAATAACTCATGCACTATTAAGGAAAAAGCAGGTGGCTTAGCGTTGCTAATGCTGAATTGATATTACAGAAAAATATGAGAATCTTAGGTGGGTGTATTATGTACTTGAGTTGCTTTCTAGCTGTACCATCAGCATTTAAATCATAAAATTAGATTCCTATTCATGAGACACACTCTTCTGAATTTTAACATACGTATTATAATTATTTTTAGAAATTAAGGGATAGTGTTTATTCCTGGTGGATACTATTTATTTTATTTTATTATTAAAATAACATGTTTTCAAACTTTAACTACCAAACTGCAGGAAGCAGGGCAGGTATCTCCCTGATAATCTGTAATCAAACATGCTCCTTCCATTAGCAGGTTGGGTGAAAACAGAGGCTGAGCTGGAGTCAGTGCACACTGAGTGCCCCAGCATTAGAAGTTCAGCAAGGGTCACTGATGAGACTGCAGGCAGTTTTGTTCAGCTCTGTTTTGCAATGGCCATTTAAAGTCTATTTTTTTTTTTTTTTTGCTTACAAACCTGCACCATAAAGGTCTTGTGCACAGTTTACAGCTGCTCAGCATCCCTTCCAGGCAGAAACAGAGAAGTTTGCCTCCTGCCTGCTCCCCAGACCAGAATTCACCCCCAGTTTCTGCAGAGTAACATCATACATCCTCCCTGAGAGCCAGTAGCTTCCACTCTGATACATCCAAAGAGCTGAAAATAGGGACACACTGTCTCCTGCTGCACTGTATGCCAATTTTGCAGTGGTTTTTTGCACTTTGATGGTGAAGATGTAGCATTTAAATACATACTGCAGAGCAAGGCTGAAAGCAGATGCCTAAATGGTGATATATAGAATCCACTGTCACATTTTCATAAATTATGAAGGTAAATTTGTCACAATGGCCACTTACTCATAGAATTTTCCTAATTACCCCTTGTATATTTTGAACCTCTAGATATTCCTTCATCTTCCCCCTAGTCAAACAAAACCTTTTTTTAAAGTACTGGTAGTATTTGCATCTAGATCTCTTTTTCACATTGGGCACATTTAAATGATGGATTTAGTTACACAACAACAGAATGAAAATATCAGGGAAAATAAATGACACAGGAGGAAAAATCTTTACACTGTGACCTGCAAAACATGATTATTCATTTAGATAAGTGTAATTTAAAATGCCTTACTGTAAGATCTGCAAGGACCCTGTAAGAAATAAACTCCAGACCTGGATGCAAACTCAGTCATCTTTTATGTCAACAGAAATACCAGTTCAGGCCAAAGTTTACTCTTTTAGATTAAAAATAAGAAGAAAGAAAAAGCAAAAAGCTCCACAAGCAGGGATGTGCCCAGTAGGAATTCTCTAGTTGATAAGTTAATGGTATGGTCAGGTTTGTCTTCTGACTCATCATCACCTGTGCCAAGATGATGCAGTTTTCTACTGCAAGAGTTTCATTAAACGTCCTTGTTGATACTAAGGGTTGACAGAAATTGTTATGAATTTAACACTAGGATGGAGGCAGAGTTAGTGATCTCACAGATAATTTAACTTGTGACAAGTCCTTTCACAGGGAATACAATTTTCAAAAGGAGACCACAAAGAGTTCATGAGTGCATGTGAAACATAGGTGTCAGGGGCAGGTGCTGCTCACACCTGCCAGAGAAGCATTTGTGTCAGAGCACACAACACAGACTTCAGATAAACCACTTGCTATTTAGATGACATTTGTACCTAGAGCAGTTCAGGTTTTGGAGGGATTTGGATATACAGGCTCTATTCTTAAAATTATTCACTCAGGTGCTGTAAAGCAGGTGTGTAAAAGAAGGGAATGAAACCTGCTGTTACCCAATGCCAATGGATACAGAGGCTCTCAGTTCAAAGCTTTTGTTGAGTGTGAAATGTGGCAATAAAAGAGGATCAAACATGCAGTAAAATACTCTTCTGGGAGCTAAAAAACCCTTAGTGCAATCAGTGTTAAATAATATGCTCACATCACATTGAAAAACAATATGACCAGTGCCAGGCGAGCCGTGCATGTGATGTTGTCACTTAACCAATAAAAGAGCGCTCCTCCAGCCCAGGGTGCACTCTCCTGAGGATGACAGGGAGGCTCCATTCAAAATGTCATTAGTAACTCCAAATCTGCCTGCTAGGATTTGAACACCACTTATTTGAAAAGAATAACCAAGGATATCTGAAGATGGGAATGAGAGATAGGAGTTGTTGGTCCCAGTTTTGGTCTTATTAGCTTAATTTAACAAATAATTTCCCATATATTTATGCTGCTGCTTGGAAGCTGCTTTTGATGAAAGCAGAAGCAAAACACCTCCCTGTACTTTCAAGCAGGGCTCACATACAACACAGTCAGTTAAAAAGCTAATGAGGCAGGGATGTAGCAACAGCTCCTTTCACTAGACTGATCAACCACTTTACAAATGAACATGGTGCTTCTTTAAGAGACCCAAACATGCTGAAATGGTCCTTCAGTCAATCTCCAGCTTTATTTGCCCCTCAAAACAGAAAGAAAGAGATGACTGATGTAAAATTGCTGTGGAGCTGACTGAGAGAAAGAACCAGACACATGAAAAATGCTATTTTTGTGGAGAGCGGCAGCTGCCATGGTGTAGCACCACTTTGTGATCTGGGGCTGCTGCTTAATAAATGACAGCACAAATCCTGCTGCAATCCTTTAGGAAAACTTCTGCAAGAGAAAACATCCTGTACACATGCAGTGATAACCACACATTAGAGAATGAAGCATAAATGGATTGTAGGGCAAAAGCCATCTGTTGTACCTGCAGTTTATATTTAGTACTGTATGATAAAATATCTCCAAAGTCACATAAATCATTGTGATATTCTAACCCAACCTCTATGATCTCTATTCAGAAACTGCAGCAGCTATCTTTAAAAGGGTCCTTCCCAACAATAACAAAAGCTGACCCTATTAATGAGATCAAAGCTTAAAATTACTAGATACCAGATGATGGAAATTATTGTTCTGTTACAATTAATAAAATTCAACCCTTGCACCGATAAAACACTTCAAATTTTACTAAGCTATAAAAGTATGGGGTTTTAGCTTACACTAACATGTGAATAGGAATTTGGCTTATGTGGTGCAGATATATGTAGTCCATGGAACAGGATTTACAGTAGGAGCATAAAATTTTAATAAACTTCTAATATATTTTTGCCTTCAGTTTCCAGTAGAAATAAATTTATTTTGTACATTTATCTCATTGTGAATTCTCATAGACCTTATAACCATTAGTAGCAGATTTAAGTCCCATTAAAAGAGACAAACAGAACAAAGCTTTGCCTGCTCTTCTGTGCCTGTAAGAATAACTTGCACAGGTTTGTGAGATACCAACTGCAATTTGTTGAATCTTTAAGAAAGCCCTGAACCTGAAGCAAGTTATATGAAACTTGGTCTGTACTTTTAAGACTAGCAAAAGCTATGTGGTGGGTGTTTGGAACTCAGACTAAGGTCAAGGAGTCCACACCAACAAAATCCCAGGGGGATCTCTGAAGAGACCATGGCAATGCCATGGGCAGCTACACCACTGCTTCAAAGAGGACAGTTCTTCTTAGCAAGGCATTGGCAGGAAAGGTTGTGCTCTTCCTTTTGGGATAGCTGCCAAGTGGTGCTTATAACATGGAATTAGACCAAGGAAGTGATCCCAAGGACTACAGGAAAACTCCTTAATTTTCCTTGTCTTTTCCTTGTATGCAGGAACAAATGGGTGTAGTGGATTTTCTACTATTGGTGCTTTATCTTCCATCCTAATGGTTCTAATGTATTTGTTTGAGGCCTAATCAAAGCATTTCTTCCATTTTTTCCTCAGTATTTTCAATCACAACTGTTGTAGGCAGATGGCCCCGAGCTCCTTCAGAGCTGGAAGCAGGAACAGGGGAATAAGCCCTGTCACTGACTGTGTCCAGAATATTTCTAGTCAATTCTAAAAGTTTCTCTAGGACCAAACAAGACTGCACACTCATGCAAAGCCCCTGGTTATACAAAGAAGGAAAATAGCTGCAAGGAACTTTGTCAAGCTAGTTCAATCAGCCAGTCCACAAGGTACAGAGAAAGCCATGGAAATGATGGCATTCCTCACCCTGCACAGGCCTGGCAGGACAGTGAAAGAAGGTTCTGTGTGATTATGGGTGATTGCCACCCCAAAGACATCTGTGGCAGATACATTTATTACATGCAGAGCGTTTGATGCATGGCTTTGAGCAGGTGAAGGAAGACAAAGAGAACTCATCATTATTTATCATGAGCCAGATGGCAGGAATGCCAGAACCAGGATGGTTCTCCTAGGGGCACACCAATATCACCATCAGTCAACAAAAGACTAATAGGATAGAAAACAAATCCTTGGAAAAGGCGTGAGACCTGACTGTAGTTAGTGTAGTAGCACCCAAAGTATATTTCCTTACAGCCAAGGGGATAATTCATACCTTTTCTTTCTGCCTTCAAAAATTTGTCCTCATTTTCTCATGATGGTGTTCAAAGTGCCAGTACAGAAAGGAAATCTGATACAGTGCTAGCAACCACCCTTGTTTGAGCAGGAGAAGAGATAAGATGGATCCAGGGTCCCTTCAGACAATGTTTTCAAGGACTTTGTTTTTGCTTCTCCAGATACTTGTAGAAGCAAACAGGCTTTGAAATACGACAGCAATATGAGGAAACTTCACCATAAAAAGAGAAACAACTTTGCAGTCAGCATGGATGGGCATTACAGTCATGGTCATTTGGGCCACAGGAAGAATAAAGTGCAGCTGACAGTTCACCTCTGACCATCTTTGGAGCTACAGACTTCACATAGAACGAAATGCTGCACACCTGAAGGATGGCTGGCTCACCTGGGCAGTACAGATGTGCCTTTCCTGCTAATCTAGAGAATGCACTGTTCCAAATTTCAGAAATGCATCACACAAAAAAGAGGAGGATTTAGAGGATTTTTAAAGTGAACTGATCTTTGCAAAAAAAAAATAGAACTTACTGAAAAAAAAAAAGAAAATGGCATGGTTTTAGTAGAAAGTTAAAAGGTAAAAAAAAAAAAAAAAAAAAAAAAGAGCAGAAAAAGTACCCTAAGCAAAAATACCATGTGAAGGGTTGTACCAAAACACCAAGCACTGCTGAAGGCTTGAGAAAGGTGTGTGGCAATCAAGTCCCACTTATACCATGTTGTAATTTCTGAAATAGTGGGTCATGAATGTGCCGCATGATACTGCTGCATTTGAAAGATCTTTTCTCTTGTGTGACATGGGAGATGCAAACAGTCAGTTCATCATGCAATTTGAAGGTAAAATTAAAATTATAAAAAGTTCCAGAAAATTCCACAGATATCTTTTTGACTCTTCATAAATTTCCCTTAGTAATGTACTTAAGTTGTAACAATCATCTGAAAGATATAAAATATGATGGGGAAGGTGGAGGAAAGGAAGCACTTACTGCTAACTCTATACTGGTGACATAAGCACCAGCCATAATCTGACCTGATATTAATTTCTGTATGAGAAGGGGTTTTCAAAAGAAATCAAATGCTAAATACTTCTATGTAATTGTAAAGAAAGTAACCTGTGAAGTCATGGGCTATTAACTAATCACTATCCTTCAACTAACAGCAGCATACAGTTGCTAGGTAACCCCTGATAAGATGTGTGCATTGGCTGGCTGAGAATTGCTGGAGAAAAGTGCCAGGATCACTACCACCCAAACCATCACTGAGTCAAACTGATTACAAAGGAGTTTCTGTTTTGACTGATTTTATAGGAGATAAATGGTGACTACATTGTGTTTAGACAGATGAAATCCGCACGCTGGTTGATAAAATCGAAAAAAAACGCAATCAATGAAGTGCATTTGTTGCTTTTTCAATGGGTTCATTTACCCTTGACATCATAATGCTGCATGCTGCAATCCAGATGATTTATTTTTATATATTGCATTTTATTTCATAAGATGTAAAGAGTCAGATGACTGGAAGCTGACTCTGAAAATCAATGAGCAACAGATACCTCCTGGCATATATGAGCAGTGCTTCCCTTCTATAATTTTTTAACACTTTTTACTCTATTTCACTATCACATTTATGTGTTTGATAGAAACCTGAAATTCAATTCCATTTGAGCATTTTTTTCTTTATTTTCATTCACCAAGTTAATATTAAATAAAAATGAATGCTAAGTCAATTCAGTAAATAGCTTTTGAGGAAATATTATACTGACTTGTTCTGAATAGAATAGAAATGAAAACAAGTTTAAAATCAAAACAGAGAAGACATCCCCAATATCAAGAACTACATGGAAACTACTGGCAGAAATGAACAGGTTTAATTTTTTTATCCAACTGCTTAGCATTCAATGTAGTATGCATAAACTGCAAACTATTTTGGCAAAAAGACTTGATGACTTCTAAAAATGACCTGTAATGCTTTCCTTGCCCTAGAAAATCATACACTCTCAAGTAAATGATTTAAAAGCAATAAAGATAAATTTAAAGGTATTTCATCTTTCTAAACTTCATAATTTTACAGTGTGGGAGAGTTGTCTCCCTCTTCTGGGTGATCCAGATAACCTGAGGGAACTACAGCTGCTTAAACACAAGAAGCCTCAGGTTTGTGGTGAGCACAAACAAGAGTCAGCTGCTCTCATGTATATGAACTCATCTAGACATTTTCTTCATGGTAAGATCTCCTTATCAGGAGAGGGTGAGGAAGCCTCACCAGGAAGGGGTGAGGAAGCACTGGAAAGAAAGAACAAAAATATGAGATGACAACATTATTATCTTTTTCTTCTGCGTTAGCTTTGAGATTCGAGGACGCACCAGGGGTTTCTAACTAGAAGAGAACCACAGTTGTTTGCATACACTTTGAGTGGCATCACTATTTTTGTATCCCCATCACACACCTCCTGTGCTGGCATCAGCCAGGGCTCTTTCCATGGCATACACTGCTCACAGCTTGATGCAACAAACTGCCCGACAACTGTATTGAGAAACAGCTTGTTTGGTTCTTCTAATTTGGAAAACAAAGGCGCACTGCAAGCTGCGCTGACTGGGAAGTCATACATCTTTAACACAAAGTAAAAAGGAAAAGAAAAGAGGGAAATATCCTTTAGATACCACAAACGCCTTCCTCTTCCCTTGCAAAATGCCCTGTCAGCATGGCTGACCCCATACCACTTTTTAACATCAGCCAAAAAAGAATGAACTCTTTATTCTCTTTGTGCTCAAAAGTTAATGTTAGGGAACTTGCCAATAAAGAGAGAGTTTCAAGCTACTAGAAATGACTCTTGATCAGCTATGAAACTAATACAGACTACAGACTATTCACTGCTTAGGCCAGCAGGTGTCAGAGGGTTGCCCTGGAAGGTAAATCACCCACTGGACCATCAACACATGTCCAAAACATGAAGTGTAGGACAGAATTAAAGAGCTCTCATATGGACTCTTAAAAATGCACAAGGACTGGGAGGACCTGCTGGACTTTGAGATCGGACTGCTCAAGCTCAGTGTGCTCACACACTTTGTGGGCACAGTCTCAGTGCTCTGTCAAAGATAGCCACAAATGGTTGAAGATCAATCAGAAATCCCCAGGACAGGCTTATGAGACTGACATGGAGTTTGGTGAATATTATTTACACCACTTCAATCTCCAGCCAACACTGAAGACTGTGATATCCTAGTTTACCTAGTTATTTATATGACAGAATCATCTTGACATCTTTGATGTAACAGAGACCTATTCAGTCTTAACTTTTAAACTGAAATCCATTTAACTATGCAGCCCCAGCTTTTGACTCTCCCTTTAATCAGAGATGGGAAATAAAAAACAATTCCAATCATAGCTGGACTTTGATGATTATAGAGCTCAGCTGACTACACTCCTATCACAGATGATTCAGTTAAGTGTCTGTACAGCTAAGTTTGGGGTGGATAATGTCACTTTTCTAATCAGTGGGCTCATATCTCACTGGAGGGTAAGGGTGCAGGAAACTGAGCCAGTCTTTCAAAGCCCTGGGAAAAGCCAGAGCCAGCCTTATGGGCTGAGATCCTGAAAACCACGGATCTGTCATTGCCCACTTCTCCAGTGTCCCATGAAACAAGAGCTGGGGTAAAGCTTCTGTAAATGAGCAGGACTGCGCCCAAGAAATAACTTGCATGTACCATTTGCCTTCTCAGGAAATGATCCAGCAAACCCCTGAGCATCTGCTGATCTGTCAGGTATTTAGCATGAGGGAATGCAGCCCGGTGGTTCCCCATACCTGCTCCATCATGGTAATTAATAATAAGCATATTTAGAGACATGGCACAAAGCAAGGAAAAGACCTTGCTCTGAAAGCTATACATCCTGCATGGGCTGAGCAGGAGTACTGAATTCAAACCCTGCAAATAAGCCATTTCACTACAGAGGAAATCTTTGATTCCTGTTCTCCTGAGCCAGAAAAGGCACAGTTGACACAATTTTTCATTCTGCTCTCCTGACTTGTGGTCTGATGGCAGATGTTTTAGACACTGTTTTAAATTAAAGGCAGGCAATATACAATATATTCTTTTGACATACAGATACATTAAAGATTGCTTCCTTCGTCTTTTTCTTTGGATTATTTGCATTCTTAATCAGAGACAGAATTTGGCTGAGAATCTGGGAGTCCCCAGGATGAAGCAGAAAATTCAGCAGAAATTTAATTGCTCAAAATGCATCAAGTTGCCATATTTTGTTTATTTCCTGAGATTCAATTACAAAAATTACCAGTCTGCAACTTCAAATTGCATGACAACTTTGAACTTACAGTCTCACAAGGATAATCACCCCAGAGCACAACAACACACACATTGCTCCACTACCATCAATTAATATAAGATACCAGTAATTAGAAAGGGCAGAATAAACTCCACACTTCCTTTATTCCCTGACTGGTATAATGAGGATGTCATTCTATTGTCTCCTGGGTGGGATCTTTTGGCACCTCTGTTGATACCATTTTTTCCAAGGCACATTGAGTACAAACATGGTTTCACTTCACAAAATGTCTCAGTGCCCTCACCAGTCTGTTCATCCTTGTCAAATCAGGATTTCACACATTGTTTTCTGCACATTCCCTAATCTCAGCAAAAGTTTCATTTCCTCAGCCCATTGCCACCGGCTATTAGTCTGGCACAAAACTCAAGCTCAAAATGAAAAAGATAAAACAGAGAAAAGACAGCAGACACAGCCACTATTGCTCTGTTTTGTCTTGTCACACCTAACAAAATATGGTTAATAGCACTGTTGTGTTATTGGTGAGCCAGAGGGACAACCAGGTGTGTCCTGTCATGCCCTGTGAGCATTACCTATTCCTGAAATATTCTGTACCTGCCCATTAGCGCTTCCAAAGTTCAACATGTCAATAGACAGAGGAACATTTCATTGTCTAATGGATAAAAACCAGCAATAACAACATGGCATTAGCCACTGTGGATGTTACTGACCAACAGGGTCAGAAACAAAACCTGGATCTACTCCAAGCTTTGACTGTTGAAACCAAAATAGTGAAGTATTAAAATGGCAATTTAAAATTTCACACTTTAATAGTATTTTTTTTAATATTATGGTATCCTGATATGATCTTATCTGATAGACTTTTAGCATTTTTGCCTACTTGGTACCAGCAAAGTAGAGAAATTGAACTTGTTTAGAAAGGAGACACAATTATTTTTATTTTATATATTTATTATGCTTAAAGATGTAATGAAACACCATCAGTAGGTTAAAAAATTATCTGCAGATTCTGGCTTATCTGAGTGAAAAACTCTCTTCTCTGGTTTAGAAAAGAATGATTTTCTTTCAGCATTCAAATTTGCATGCCAATATACTTTGCATGTAATTTACATAACATAGAGTATCACAACCACTTTGCCTCTTATTGTAAAATCCAAGATCAGCTCCTAGCATTTCATAGCTAGGATTATTAAAACATTTTGTTAAGTCAAGTCTGAAGATAAGCTTCCATCCTGATGCTTCTGGAATTGCACACTAATGGGCAGGAAAGGTGAGTGTCTGGTTCTGACACTGGATAGGACTTCGGGTCCTAAAAATTTCTCATGGGCTTGATTTTAAATCTGGGTAATTTCATTTAATATCTTTATAGCTTGTATACTTAATTTTAAAATGAGAAAGGTGATAATTTTTATTCCCTTTCTTTCCTAATCTTGTCTTTTTCAGTGATTATCTTAATCACTCAAAGACACAGCTTTCCTGTCACTTTATGTGTGGGCAGGTACCCAGTGAGATCCCAATCCTGTCTAGAAAGCATTACTGTAATGCTCCTGTTAATCAAAACTGCTCAGCCTTTTTTCAATTAAATGATTTATGCAAAGAAATATCAATTTGCTGCAGAATTATTTTTTTAATAGGTCCACATAAGTTTTAGGGAAACTTTGAATAGGGAATTTCTTTTCATGTCAAAAGCATGATTTTTTATTAATGTTCAGTTGACAGAAAGCTTTACCACCATCTATAGTTTAGTGTCAGAGTACTTCTAAGGGTAACCAAAGTCCAAGCCTTCACCCATCTGACTCAGAACAAGAATCTTGATATAAACCAGGACCTATGTTGAACAAATACCTGTCCCAGGGTCTCATGAGCTATCTGGAATAATAAAACAGCTAAAAAAAGAGAAACAATTCCATGAGGCTAATGCTCAGTGTAGCTAATAATGTCCATCCCACAGAGAAGAGCCATGCAGAAAATCAGGGTGTCTCTCCTTCTGCATGAGGGCCTACACCTCCCCTCAAATCTGAGACCCAAATCTGGGTCTCTCTTGTGTTTCTGTCATGAAAAAAAAACATCCAAATGGGAAAGCAGTAATGCTTCACAATATCAACATGCTCTGCAGCACACAGAACTGTCTCCTGCTGAGCACTGCCAAGTGTGCACGTGGTACTTTTGTGGGGAAAATCAGAGTGCACATCCAGAAGCTGCCTGTGATACTTCAGTAGTGTGAAGAAGCAGCTTCCTGCATGAAGCTGACTGGAAATGGGAGCCATGACCACAGCTGAGATCCATGAACCACCTGAAGCCTCTCTCTTACCTGTGGTAAGGACCTGAGGATATTACTTAATACAAAGCCACCTTAAAAACTTAAAAATTGGCTGCATAGTGGTGTGAGTACTCACACAATATTGGATACATTGCTTACAGGTAGCACTTCATTGCTTATCTCTAGATACTGCTTTGAGATGTTTTGTGCCTTAATATGTATCTGTGGCTTAAATGTTTAAGACCAGGCTGGATGGGGCTTTCAGCCACCTGGTCTAGTGGAAGGTGTCCCTGTCCATGGCAGGAGGGTTGGAACTGGACAATCTTTAAGGTTCCAACCCAAACCATTCCATGATTCCCTGATTCTATGATTGAATTCTCTAATCTATGAAAGAAGGTGAGGTGAATAAAGAAGAACTTGGTTCAAATGATGCTGCCTAACCTCAATGCTGGCTGTTGTTGTTCTGCTGCAGAAACTGATGAACTTCAGAGTCAATTCAGTGTCTTAGGAAAAGGCAAAGAGAAGAAAGGCAGCTCTCTAAGAACCACTCTGATCAAATGGGAAAGAGTTAAGAGTGGTCATTAATACTCCCAGGTGTACATCTTGCTAGAGCACGTAGCACTGGAAGAATGGATGACTCTTTCTTTTTGGAACAAGTAATGGAATTTCCCAGAAAATTTTTAACTACCTTGCATTATCTGGCACCTGTACACCAGACACCTGTACAGCTGAACACCCATCTGTTATATATGCTACATGCATTTCCTTTCTCTTTTTTTAGCTTGGCAAAGGAGTTGATTAGGAAGATAAGGTCTCTAAAAAGCATTTTGGACAAAGATGCCAGCACAGATTGTACAGTTAAAGATATCAGGTCTGCCAATACATGCACACCACACTCTGCAGGCTGCTTATACTTGCCTCACAACAATTTATTGCACAAATTACTGAAATTCTGAAACAAGCCATATCTCCATATCTCTATTTAGTATAGAGTTCATAAAGAAAGGGTGCAATCCCCAGAACAAGCAATATTTGTATTCTAACTATTCTCTTTTTTTGGTCAGTAGGAAGATCCTTTCTTTCAGAGCAGGCTCTGCCTACCTTTCTGCTCTCTCCTGCTACAGTCAATATAGCTGAATGTTGCTAATATACTTTTTGCTCAGTTCCAAATCTAAAAAAATATGCTTTTTGTATGGCAATTTCTCCAGGAATTCAATAAACTCAGTGCAGGCATTTTGAGTTTTAAGAGGACTGAGTCACACATTCCTGGTGTGTGCACAGCAATCAGGATCTGAATGGAACATCCCTGGATGTGTTAAAAAAAACCTGGATGTGGCACTCAGTGCCATGGTTTACTTGAGGTCTTAGGGCTGGGTTGGACTCGATGATCTTGGAGGTCTCTTCCAACCTGGTGATTCTGTGAATTCTGTATGTGTGAACTGTCCAGTGTCCAGTGGCACCCACAGGTCTGTCAGGTAAATGTCAGAAAACACAAGAGCCTTCCACAAAAGGATGTCCTTCTTTATACACACATATATATATGTATGTGTGTGTGTATGTGTACATCTGTATATATATGGGGTTATTTGTTGGATCAGGATCTTAATGATGTGTCAAATTTTTTTTAAAAGGTCATAAAACCCCTGAGAAGCACAATGAAGAACAAGATACTGTGTGCAGCTACTGAGTATAATAATAATAATAATAATAATAATAATAATAATAATAAAAGTAGTAGAAGTAGTAATAACAATAATAGTAATAGTAAGTAGTAAAGTATTTCAAGGCAAATACCTCTTTTAGGACAAACCAGATTTTCATACCAGTAAACACAAAAAGAAGTATGAAGAAATATTTTAAACTGAGTATTTTAACATGCAAGTATATTCATTGAACAAATTAACTGATATAGAAAACATAATAGTCTCACTTTTGGATAAATTATAATACTTTTTTTCACATTTTTTATATGTTGTCCAGTCAGAAACTGCCAGACTCTTCTGTTCAGTGCACAGCACACAAAATAAAGTTACCTCTTCAGGCTGTGCATTTGCACACACAGATACAGAGATACACACACAAAATCCTAAAGCAGCAAACTGCACTTATCTTCTTCCCATTTTTATATCATACATATTTCATTAAGCTTCATGCAGGGTGTCTTCTGATTTATGGTAATTGTCAACAAAAGCAAAAAATGCCGACAATTTTAACCCTCCAGTACTGAGGATTTAACTGGGATAAAATTAAAATGTTTAGGGGGGTAAAAAAAACCCCACAACACCCCAAGCCACTGGGAGCTTGACCCTTGAGATGTTGTCAATTTTTTATTTAATTTTATTGTGTTTGTTGTCTGTAGAAGCAGATGCCAGCAGCAACATCTGATGTACCGGACACCTCCAGTGTTATCCCAGCATGCTCATGGCCTGGAGGACTTGGAGTAAGACTAATTTCCATATCAAACCCAATTTAGATGAAACATCTTGGTTTAAAAAAAAAAAAAAANCAGCGCATCAATAGCCCCTTGATTAGATTTTCATCTCCTGAGCAGACAAATATGAATATTTATTACCATGAATGCAGATTTCCCTCTTTCCACTGCTCTGATCTTGAATATTACCCACTGCTAATTTTTATGAAAATTTGGGCAACATAATGTTTTCACATAAACTGACAGTTCTTGAGATAATCCCATTATTGTTTGGTGGGAAATGACAGTTTCCGCTTATTCATGTGTTAACGAGGGATTAAATATTGTTTTTCATCACCATAATCTAAGATGGACTGGAAATTAAAATTCAAACATTGTGCATTAGCAGAGCTTTGAGGACCAGAATTTGTTTGCATTCACTTTGTAAAGATCTGTAAATTAACAGTTTAACAATCAAGTGAAATCCATATCATAAAACCAGCAGTGACATTTGTAAAATGAAGTCATTACTGTACCTGCTAAAGGTAAAGAACCAGGCAGACAAACAGTTTGCAAAATGCCATCCTTTTGTGAGAGCAGAGTGCACAGTGAGCTGTTGTCAGCTGCAGTGGTCCCTGGGCATCCATGGACTAGGTCACTTTTCTGTGGCACAGAATCGTGTCCTTTGCCTTGTCCCAGGTGCTGACACTCTCACTCTGGAGATGCTCATTGAAAACTCCCTCCCTGACAGATCTCTCCACAGCACTAAAAGCAGCCACGCTGACCCCGGAGCTGTTTCCAGGCACGTGCTGTGCTCACGCCCTCCCCAGGTCTCGCTGTGCAGTACAGAGACACATTTAATTCTCTACTGAAATGGGTGTTTTGCTGGAGCTGCACTGCATCTACCAGTTCTCTCCTTATCTGTTATCTCCTCGATGCTTGTGCCTAATGCCCAGCAATGCAAATCAGAGACACCTACATGTTCCAAAGTGAAAACAGAGACCTGCTGGGGACATTCTGCAGTTCAGGAGCCACTTCATTGTTTCTACAGAAACTTTGAGTTAGTAATTCAGTGAAGTATGTTTACATTCTTATTACAAGAAAAGAACCCCGAAAATTCCCTTTGATACCAGTGAAAGTGCATACAAAACTAAAACTATGCTTAGTCAAAGCAACTCCAACATTTTTCTTAACTAGATCTTAAAACAATCTCATTGGGATAAATCTGCTGATTAATGCAAAAAAGAAACAAAACCGAGCTCCAACAAACTAATTTAATAGGAACCATCAAGTTTAAACTTAAAAGATTGTTCTAAGTTTTCTGAAAAAAATTTGCTTTAATATATATTAAAGCCTTGCATTCTGAAGGAGTTTGAAGTGATGGACACTACAGCCATGTTGCCTTTGAGGGTGGAAACTTAGTGATGTACAAGTGCAAAGCAGTTCTGAGAAGAATGAATAAGGATGTGCTATCAGACCTTCCCAGAAAGCAAAGAATTTTACTTAAGTACTTAAAGCTTTTTACTAAAAACCCTATAATAAATGACACAATTCTTTTAATCCACAGCTGAAGTTTTAATTCTATTATTCTTTAATTTTAACATGCCTTTACCTCAGCTCCAAAGGTGACCACACTGAAACCGCCTGCTGGGAACAGTCCCTGGCCAGGATCTTGCTTGGGTGGAGAAGCAAACAGTCCAAGAGTCCTTAACTGGCACAGGACACAATGTGAGTGACTGACAACTTGGCAGTACAGACAAATGTGGGAGCATGACAGGCTCTGGATCCTGTTCCTGTTCATTTTACCAGCTCTGGGCCCCTGGTGTCAAGGATTCCTACAGGAAAGTTGTATGTCTCAAGAGTTTGAATCTGAGAACCAGACCCTTATTCTCCTATGCTTACAATCCCAGAGCAGAGGTCCTGACAGGTTTCTTTCCATCTTGACCTATATGGGAATATTTCCTGCTCAGGGTCTGCTAGAGAGAGGGCTGAGAGACTGGGATCTGCCACTTCTCCCTCTCCCTAAATAGTTAAATATGTGTTTGAGATTGCTTGAAATCCACGTGTTCCTGCCAGAATCAAGCTCCTATCTGTGGAGATAGAAGAATCTCCTTTCTCTACAATTTCTGACCATCTCTACCCCTCAAACTTCGGACAGTTTAGAAGAATTTAATCTGCAGCCTCCCCAGCTGACCCGTGACACCACCCAAGATTTTGTTTTCCTTTGAGTCATAATAACCTGGCTTCTGGTAGAAGGAGGTTGCTGAATTTCATGAATCAGTAAGATATCTAGTACAAACAATCATGTTCTCCTATTTAAAGATTCTTTATTAATATATTGAGTGTAGGCTGCCAAATCACAGTTAAGGTGAATAATAACATTGATTTTTAAAGAATTAGCCTGCAGTTTGCTCTATGTAGCCAGTGCTAGTGTCTAAATCTCTTCTCTCTGCAGATTTATAATGGTTTGTAAGGGAAACTCTGCTTTAAAAACAATGTCATGACACAGCCTAAACCCAAAATAAATCCTTAAAACAAACACATGCTACTTTTTAACCAGCACAATGTTAAAAAAGACAAAAAGGAACAACACTGGTAGGATGCATAAGTTCCTGAAGCCACAAGGCAAACCGTATCTTGTTTCATTTTACATGATACTGAATAAAAATTGAATTGCTGTAGTTGCCATAGCAACTGCCACATCACTTGGCACTTCTGCTCCTTTAAATCACACAGTGCTACTGTAAAGGAACTCATGAACCAATGTGACACTTGAATACTTGTGCTTTATATACTGTTTCAGGAGGAAAACATAAATCAATATAGACTGATAGTTGTCTCTGAAAATCAGGTTTGCTGTATTTTTCTTTACATTATAATCTCCTCATTTCCTTGTCGTGTTCTTTAAAAATTTGTAAAGAAGATGGAGGGCGTTGTCACAATCAGAGCACAAGAAAAGAAATTACTACTGACACATGATTTCCAAACTGAAGCTGTGACCTGTCATTCAGATGTCAAAATACCTCTGCTATGCAATATTCAAATCAAATACAGGGGATAAACATTGGAACTTTGCCCCTCCACAACCAGAGACGGTGTGATATGTGACAGAAGACAGTCTCAGGAGCATCCAGGCATCTCTTTAACTATAAACTTAGCAGCAGCTTAAAAGGAATGTCTAACTATATATTTAAAGCTAAGCATATTCTAAATGTTTGCAGATTTGGGGCCATGACTTATATTGTCTTAGTATGCTCTGTATATAAGATGCAGTAGCAGAAGATAGTTGACAAAATAATGTGGTAAAATGATACACATATTTCTGCTGCATATTTTTTGTTTTTAAACATTTAACACTTTTATTAACACTCTGGATGCAATTTACTTGAAAAGCAGCCCTCTAGTGGGCTATGTACTGTAATGAATAGTTAATAAATAGCATTAACATTATATCTAAATATTAGCTAGAATGCATTTTTCAAAAGCATACAAGGTCTTAAATAAATGAGCCATAGATCTTCATCATTCTCTTTGGAGAAATTTAATGTTCTGTTAAGCTTTATTCCTAAAATTTCTCGAAGTGTTACTTCTAAATGCTACTGTGTGACTAACTTCTGATTAGAGTAACTTTACTATTCATGTGTACTTACAAACTGCAATAGTGAGATATTGTTCACTGTTAGTAAAAATTCACATTAGTATATTTCTAGTAGAATTCTATGTAAAATATAATCTACTAATTTTTGAAGGTTACACACTTTAGAATCTGTAATTTGTGTGTATGGGATAAGGTAAGTCTTTCTCATTATGCCTTCACCAAGAATATTTCAAGGATGGTACTCCTAAAAGCTTTTTTATTTAATGTCATTGCTCTTATTTCTAGATATAAATTTGCATGCCTTAAGGCAAAGAACCCCTCTGTGACCTGATCCATGCCTTGCCCACAGCAATGCATGTGGCTCCCAACACTGCCTCTCTTGGAAATGTTTGTCTGCTTATCAACACAGCCACAGTGATCAGCAAAAGCCAACAGCAAGAGCTGTCTGTGGGAACTCCAATCTCACATAACAGGAAAAAATAAACTTGTTGATCCCTCAGCCATAGGGTTTGTAAGAAAAAATGCTGAAGGCAGGCATGGGGAAAAAGCTCTGCCTGGTGTTCTCTGGTCTAAGAATGCTTCCCCTGCAGAGGTGTCTGCCCTCGCATGTGCCTGTGCCTGGTTTCAGCCTGGTAAAAGAAGGGTGGGTTTCTGTGGAAGGGGAAAAACTTAGCCGTGTCTTGGGCTAAAACCTGAGCTTTTGCACATGCACAGCTGCTGTTCATACACCATGGTCAGTCTCAGACCTACCTCATCCAAGTGATCTTGCGTACAGCATCCCTTGCAATCCTGGGTACCCCTGGGCAGTGCCTGCTCCAGGTCAGGAGCACTTGGCTTGCCAAGATGTCTCTGTAACAGAGACAGCTGGAGTAGATCCCAGGCTAATTTGGTCTTTAAAAGCCAAAGGCCAGGACTTAGCACTTTACCTAGTAGTCAAAGATCAGAAAAAAGGTTTACACCTTATTCTTCAACAATTGAAAATGATTTGTCAAGTTCTGCACTCCAATTTTCTATGGATTTCCAATCCAATATCATTCTAGATAAAATCTGGATATATAGGGACAATAGGGACAAAATCTGGCAACATTAAGGAAGGCAAGAAGCTAGAAACCTGATTCCTGCCTCAGAAGCCTGTACATCACTGGAAAGTCTGTCTTATCATGTCCTCTAGCTTCACTAGAATTTTAAAACACAGATTTCTTTATTGTAGTAACATCACTTTATGCAAAATCAACATAATTCTACACCTATCAAAATATCTATAAATGAGAATATCCTGAAACATGTCAAAATATCACTGCTCTATTTTAGGACATCTAGAGGTATGGTGAAGCATTCATTTTGCATATATTTTGGGTTATTTCCATTTGCTTTAGAAAACTGTTCTAATTTTTATGTCTGCCATATGAGAGCCATGATTCAAATCCTACAAATGAAGTTATGATTCCAATGATTAGCTTCTTCTGTGCATCCTTACTGGGAAATTGAAAGAGGTAATTTAATATAACTTATTCTGAAGTGGGTGCTGTTTTGTCAGTTCAAGACTGGAGCCATTCCCTTGGTTTGTTTAATGCTTCATTCATTGATTATTCAAATCACAGACTCATATACCCCAAAACTGGATTACACTTTCTTGAGCCACTGGAGAGCTTGACTCGTTCTTCTGAAACTGTGGTTGAAAAAATATTGCAGCCAAAAGCTGAATAAACATTTATCCATGTCATAGTAATTTTGGTCACAGCCAACCTGAGCATGGAATTGGACTTTCAAACATTGTGTTCCTGTAATAATTCAATGGTGCTTATGTGAAGGGATAGAAGTAAAGTTCCTAAAGGATGCTGAAGGGATACCTGACATGGTGACCCCTGTGCACGGCTCATGGTGGCTCATGGTGTCTGCTGAGCTCCCTCGGGCTGGACAGAAACTCCTGGGAACAAGTCCAGCTGGAATGATGTTGGTGTGGGACTGGGGCTTCTGCTGCTGCTGATTCCTGAACTCAGGAGGAGTCAGGTGGAGCTGTGCAGCTGCTAAGGAGCTGTAGCATTCCCTACATGTGAGACACAATGCTATCCCCAAGATCTTGCAGGAGTGCTCAGCCTTTCAAAGCAACAAGTTCTACTCAAGTAGTGGTTCACATCAAGCTGAGGCAGAGGAGAACAGATTTATGGGTCCTGCTTAAATGTTGTTTAGCTCTTCAGTTTTTTACCAGTATTGTGTCTTTCATGGTATTATGCAAATAGACATCTAAATAACACAACACATGCATTCATACCCTCATAGACACAGCTGAACAGCTGAAGATGACCTCAGGACTTCAGAGATTTATTTCATGTATAGGAGATCAAAAGAAAATACCTCAAAGCTTCATTGTATCTGAATAAACAAGAAGGTGTGAAATGCTCATGAGGGATTTGTGTGGCACAAACGTGCATGACAATAAGACCAGCAAATCTCACATGGATACTGTAGAGGAGTTCTACAGGTTTTTTAGTTTTAGTTTTTTCCAGCTCCTGTTATAGGTGCTGGAAAACTGCAAATAAAAAAGAAACATCTTGGCAAATATAATTCCAGAGATAGTACTACAGCAATGCACAGATCCTCAAGATTACAACCTCAGCACTGGTTTTCTTACGGCAGAGTTATTCTGGTTTTCTGGTATAATCCCCTTCTTGCAAACAAGATAAGTGTCAAATTAATTCTCATTTTAAGAGTGATGCACATCATATCAAACTCTAATCTAACTCTCTGCATCCTTGTACTGTTGAATATTCTATTGCAAGTGTTCAATGTTGAGGTGGATGTACAGTGGAAATACTGGCAAAATCTGTTCTATAACGGCCTGAAAGAAGCTCTGCTTGCCCACAGTCCAGACAGTGCTTTGCATTTTATCATTCACATCTTCCCAAGATGTACAGAACTTTTAAGTCCACATCCTGAGACATGAGCAGCTTCTGGAGTCGCAGTTTAGGATCTCATTTTTAATCCTGTTGAAGCAGAGCCTACCCTACACTGACACAACACAGCAAACTCAGGCCTAGCTGAGGGAATCACAAGCTGTGGAAATTTTTACATGACATAAAGATGAACTGGATTGCAGCTGTGGTAGACTCCAGACTCATGTTGTTAATGACTATATAGCACATGTTTAAGCAGCGACATAAAAGCAATTCATCAGCCCTCCCTGGACTTGACTGAATGGCTCAGTAAGCTTGGTGTGAATTTCATAGTCTGTTGTTGCTTTTGAAATGTTTTTCTTGAGATAGGGGAAAGAAAGTGATAAATTGAGGAGCTCTGAGAAGCATTTCTCATCTCCACAGAGGAAGAGACAGTTTCCTTCCAGTACAGCCAAGGCCTGAGAAGTCACTAGTGTCCACACATTCCTTACTGAGACACAAATCCTGTTATGATAGGATCATTAGATTGACACCTAAAACAGATTCCACTGTCCAGAGCCACACAAGAATTACTGCTGAGCTTAGGAGAGTTCCTGCATTTGTTTGGACAGTGGCTCCATTTGCCACTACAATCTGGGCTATATTCTGTTGAGGTACTTCAGATATGAAAACTGCCTTGCAAAATCAGTCCTTTTTTATTTTACTGCATATGATAATTATATATCCATTAACTTTTTCATGTATCTCACCTGCTCTCCAAACAAAAAGGCCATTTCTCATTCTCTACTAAAGTTTTTCTAAGTACTTTTGATTAGAGCATCTTGACTTTGATTACTGTCACCATTATATATCATTCTATTCTTAATTCCAATGTGAAGTAAAAGGAAACCTTAGTCAACAAGAAGCTCTTTCATTATCTTTAAATAGATACTTTCTATTATTTCAATAATAATTATTCACCAGGATGAATAAAACACAAACTGCAAAACTGGATGACCATACTTAAATTTAACCTGAAATAGCCTGAATCTGATACTGTATCAACAGAGAAAAAGCTTGGTTACAGCACTCCTCTATTTTTCGTTTATGTGAGACCACAGAAATGTATTCATTATGTACACAATCATATCTGATAAGACTTAGAAAGGGGAATGTACACAGCTGGGAGAATTCACATCCAACAAAATATATAAGCAGCTGAATAAATGTTCTTCCATCACCTTACCTGGTCCAAACCACTTGGTTCTTCCTCTGCTGATCACCCTCTTTCAGATATAACCCGGATTACATTTAGGTCAAAATGTCTCCTTCGCTTGCGTTAACCAGTTTTCAATTTTTGCCATCTAATGATACATATTTTGTAGAGTGTAAAGCACAAAATTCTGTCAAAGTCTTCATTAATCCAAGTTGTATCAGTGTTTTTATTATAAAAAAGTTGTGACATCCTAAATATATGGAAGGTGAGTTCTACAGTGACTTTTTCTAAACCAAACACAAGAATCAGGCTGGTGAGGTCTCTGGCCTAAGAACTCTTCCATTTTTCCTGCTCTGTTAGGTGGTCTTAGAATCTAGGAAGTCCTTAAGGTTATAGCTCCAGCACATCCTTAGACTACCATGGTTACAGCAACCCTATTGCTACAATGGGCATTAATGCAGGCAAAATCTTCTTGCATTCCAACTATCCAAAAGGGAATTCTTTCTCAATTGACCACATACAATACAAAAACTGATTTAACAGTAAGCATCTGAAGTGGGCTTTCATTCTCCAGCTGATTTCACAGCAGACTGGAATCCATTCAATGACTGGAATTGGACAAAATACATGGAGGTATTTTATTAGCATGGATGAGTCTCATTGGGTAAAATTATCCTGAGTCTGGCTTCCAGAGCCTGTACCCCAATCCTGGTTCTCCTGCTATTAAAGAGAAACTAGGGGCTGCAGACAGCACAGCCACAAACTTCAGCCTGGCCTGAAGTCAGGACACAGCCTGAGGTGCACAGCCACGTCCCAGTTTCTAAGGTTATGCACCCATAAGAAACATTCCTAGATAAATCAGCTAAGGAGAGATGATGGCTTTCATCTTCTGATGATTTCACCTGTCTTTGTTTCCAAGTTGAAATTCTTTCACCTTTGGCCCTCAGCATCACAGCAGGTCTCAGTGTTATTACCTCTTCAAGACCAAGTCTTTCAGTAATGTGAATGAAGTTGCACAGTGAACCTCACTAATCTTATCAAGTTTTCTTAGGCATGAACTGATAAAAATCAGAAATATGAACCTCAAAAATCGGTAAAGAAAGAAAACAACCTATTCCTTCAGTATATTTGAAGTTAGTAATTCATTATTTTTAATACTGAGAATAATGCAATCATGAGAAAAAGGCATTTGCCTAGCCCTGTGAACATTCACCACTAGCAAAATTACTTAAATGAAAAGGAAAAAAAAGAGATAACTGTGTACACAAAATTAGCACGAGAATTAGCAATCAACTGTAGTTCATACAAGGTTCTTAGCAGATAGCATCATGTTTATTAATAAATGATGAACTGCTTAGTGGAGTTTTTGCTTAGTGATATCACTATAATAACAGACACATGTTTTATTTATGTTTCAAGTTACATCCAAAATAAGCGAGACATTCAGATGTCAGATTCTCTCTAATATCTAAAGATTCTTTACCCCAAATTTAAACTTCCACTGATCTAGATGAGATAGCACTCCACCAAAACCAAGTGGAATAATATGATGACTTCAGTCCCTGTGCTCATCTTTGGGGATTTTTTCCCTGTGATACAACAAAGCAAAAACTGCATTTCTTAAAGCTGGCTGCACTTTTCTCATAAGGATGGTATTTTTTTTCTCTGTGGGATACAGTGCTATTTGTGCAGCAGATTGTATTTTGACAGATGCAACTGTATCATAAAAAGGCCCTTAGCACCATGAGACTGGTAGCTCACAAACGTTCATGAGCTCCAGAATTTCTTAAAAAAATCCCAATAACTAAAATATTTTTGAGAATGTAAAATGCCTGAAAGCCACTTACCTCCCCCACACCAGTCTGCAGAATTTTCAGTCCAGTTGTTTTTTCAAGCTTCTCTTTGTTTATGGCTGTAAGGAAAAATTAAGATTGAGAGAGTTAAAGGAAAGCTGGAATATGTATGATTTTACAGCATTTCCCACCAACCTTCTTTCCTTCATCAATATATTCACTACAGTTCCTACCTATTCCATCTATGGAATATCTTGCCCTGAGAGCAACTCTGCTAGTCAGTTTTTTGAATGCATATTTATGCTATTAATTGCTCATTATTATGTGAAAAAGAAAGCCAAGCTAATTCTATTTTCCACAATATTACACACATTTAACACAGATCCACAATTTCTTTGGGAAGTTCTTTTCTGATGATGCTTCCCATTAGCTTGCATTGAAGAGCAGAGCAGTAATTTACCATGAGAACAGCACTGTCACAGTGTAGGACTTTTCACAACTGATACAGACTCTTATCTCACTGGTAAAATAGTTTATTTCACACCACCAGGATGCAATGCCCTTTTTTTTTTTTAATTTAGTTTTTTCTCTCAATCAGTATCAATATCATTAAAAGCATTAAAAACTAAAATAAGGCAACCCAGCATAAAGCAGTTAAATAACAGTAATAATCACTAAGACTACAGTTATACTTACAACCCAAACATGCTCAGGGCATGATCTTGAGCACTGTTGTACAATGGCCCATTCTCTAAAACTTATGGTCTGATATGTTTTGGCCTGTGACTGTTAGCAGCCTCAAAAAACTGTGCTCAACCACAGTTCTGGGAACAGCACAAGGATGAGATTATTCCTAGCTGGGTGTATGGGTACTGCCATCCCATTCTGGATGGGAAGATTTTAACCTTCTGGATGCAAACTTTGTCAGCTGGACTTGTGGCCAAAACCCAGGCAACTGCCTTGATTTATTTATGAGTAGCAATGAAGCCTTGCAGCCTTGTTAACCTCCCCTTCCTTTAGCTGCCTGTAATCCAAGTGAGTCATCTGGGTTCTCTCTGCTGTCTTTGGAAAGGGATGCACATTTAATGTGGTGAGTCATCCCACACATCTTACACATATCTGCAGGCACCTACCTCTTCTTTGATTATGAACAAAATTTGATAGATGCAGCTTCTCAATTTTGGTTGCCTAAAGCAAACCTCCCAATCAGAAAGGTCAAGAAGTGCTAGGAACATACTGCACACTGTAAATTTACACGAAAATACTCAAGGGAATTAACGTTTCTTTTTTTTTTTTTTTTCATTTGTGAAAAATTCCCTTTAATTGTTGCCATTTGAAACATTCAAAACAGCTCAGATTGCAGCTGGCATTTATTGAAGATTATTCTGAACTGATACTTTATTGAAGAACTTTATTAAGTTTGTCCAAAGTGCAACACAAATGACTCACATTTATTCCAGAGGTAAGTTGGATCATTAGGCTCCATCTCACCACTTATGGAAAGATTTTTGTAAGAGTTTTTACATGCAAAGACTCAAGAAGTTATATGTCTAGCAATTCTAACACAGAAAAACTTTTCTGACTGCCTTCTGCAAGGGGTGAATATTGCCTTCAATTCAAACAAAGGAGAAAGCTCTGTACACATTTTAGACCCAGACACTTTTATTTTTGCATCTTTTTAATATGCTGATTAAGCAGAGAGGACCATGGAGTCCCAAGCTAAGAAAGCTTAAATGCAAATCTTGCTGAATGACAACCTAAAACCTGCATGCAATACTCACATACTTGACACCTGTGCCATGCTTTATACATTCACAAACATATTTATTCCACCCAGAGCCAAAGGGACCACGTGAAGGCAAGTTGAGCAAAACATGAAATTTGAGACCACATTTTGCAGTGCTGTATATATTGTGAAATATGAATTTCCAAAAAACTAAGTAAATCTTTGAAAAGATATGCCATGCTACCACACTGACCACCTTGCACCCAGTAAACACATTAAAGGCAAATTTCTACCAAGTGCAAAAAGAGAAGATTTATACAATGAGAAAGTTCCACAGCCTCCTTCAAAGAAACTGAATGGTCCAACAAAGGATTCTTTGGCAGCTTAGGATAAAGAGAACTGCACAGCAGAGTGGCTGCAAAATAAATGGCTATAAGTAAACAACAAAGCTTAAATCCCACTGTGTAATTTGTTACCACATGAACAGTTAATAGAAAATTTTGGGTCTGCTGAATCACTGAATTTTATAATTACTATTACAGATTTGACCTCCTTTTCATAGGTTTCCTGCAGACATTAATTATTGAAGCTTTGATATTAAAAAACAACAACAAAAAAAGGTTTATTTAATACCCCTGCTTTCCCCCTTGATATTGGCTGAAACACAAAGGACAGGTCTGACAGCCATGCTAACACAAACCCTGCCAAAATTAGGAGGCATGAAGGCACGAGGTGTTATTGATTAAATCATAACCGGAAAATGGTCAAGCCCAGGCTCTGTCAGATTGTGGAGAGAGACACGGCCGACAGTCTCCGGCGTGCTCACTCCAGGCGTGTACAGCAGAAATTTTAGCTAACCTTGAACTCCACAAGCTGCCCAGGAAGGTCAAGAAATTCTGTCAAAAATGGTGCTGAAGCTGAAGCAGTAACCACGTATCAAGCAGCTGCTTCAAGCTGTGGAATGGTGAATACAACCACTTAACCTTTTCTATGCAGGACCATAATGGGGAATTTAAAACAAGAAGACACAGTCAATGTAGATAGATGGAAGTAGTGGTGGGAAAATGTATTCAGATATTAAGAACAAGCTGCTAATTCTCTGAAAATTGGCCCAAATTTTGGACAATATTTTAGTGTACTAACTGCTAGCTTTTATTCAAATACCAGTATATAGCAGCTGATGTTTCAGTTGCAAATTTTATGAAAGTAGAAATTTCAATTCTGGATAACACAGTATATTGCATATTTCATCAAAGTTTTTTTTTATGGTCACAGTTTAAAGTCCTATAATACTAATGGAGAACTAACAAACTCAACAGCAAAGAGGCATAATAAGACCAGCTATTCAAACTAAAAAAAAAAAAACAAAAATAAAAAGAGAAAATACCCCAACAAAATCCCCCTCAAACCAGTTAGCAACATGAAAATCCATTTTTTAATCTTCCATTGAAACAAAAACGGCTTCCAAACACACAAAAACGGAGGCCTTTAAATTAAATTCACTAGATGAAGGATATGCAAATTACCTGAAGAAGCGGAGCCCTATAATGTTCTCAAAATTCTGCAATAGCCTATTTAATTAGTATTTTAATTTATCAGAATAATTCTTTGCACTTGACAATTTATGCAGTATTCCATATAATTAAGCACGTAGCTACAGTGGAATAATTTTGCCTACTCTCTGTATACCAGTTATTTTAACCTGAAAGAATCTGTGGAAGTCTCTTCTGTGATCTAAATTACAATGGGGACAATTTAATGGCTTTGCTCTATTAGAGAGCATGATGAGGGTGTTACTGAGTGTTTAAGGGTAGGGATTGTCACTGCTCAGTCTTCACTAACCTGAGGGAGGTCTGATGTGTTTTCTGAGGGCAAACATTTATTTCCTTTAGCAAAGTTATCTGTCAGTGGCACAGTCAGGAATTGGAGTGTGTAGGTTTGGCAGGTTTAACCTCAGAGTCCATCAGTTATTAAAAGGAGCAAGTTATGGAGGGCTCTGAGCAGAGCTCCAGTCTCATTACCACACTTCTGGAAGGAGGTTTTCTATCAAGCAGGCTGCCAAGCACACCCTCCAGCTGACTCCTGGGAGCCCACACTGGCACAAGTGAGGGAAAGGGAACCAGGTTCAGCAGGGTTTCAGGGTTTCAGCAGGAACTTTCCTCAGTTTGGCTCCCAGGCTGTTGCAGGATTTACCTGCCCCAAAGAAACCACCCTTAAATATGAAAAATGTTTCTGGAAAGATGGCATCACTCACAAGGAAAACTTGATTTTTGGTATGTATCTGACTTTGAGTGTGTGCTGTATTTAATTGAATGTAGGGGAAAAAGTACTTATAGGCATATGATTCCCCTGACCTCTATTACCTGCCCCGTTTAGAATGAGGCAATTCATGCTCTAGGCTCACTAACTATATTGACTGGACCTCCAGTCAATAAATTGAGGGCAACTAATTCAGATTTACTGTAGGCTGTCAGATGAATTCTACAACTACTGTATTCTTCCCATCAGCTTGTTGCAAAGCTCCTTTCAAAGAACCACATTTAGAAGAATTTAATTTATTTTCCTCTCTGAGAAAAGGAAAGAGCAAAGGAGGAGGGGAATTCCAGAGAGATGGTGCTATTTTTATAGTTTTTAGCTTTTTAACAAGTATCTCTAAGACAAGCAAATGTTACATTTATTTACATCAAGTTGACTTTTCTTTCTCCTCCCCTACAAGGAACCCTTGAATACTTGGACAGCTTCTTCATAGCGTGGTTCAGAGAGAGAGCCTCTGTCTTTGGTAGGGCTGTGCCATACATATACACACACTGTGCCATGCATATACATAGCAAGTCAAAAGCACAACATGGAATGTTCAAAATGCCTCAGCTCAGAACAGGAATGACCAGCTCAAGTGGCCAGGTAAAGAAGAAGATGAGAAGAAGGGTGCCTGCACTAAATTTTACAATGCAGTTAGTGAGGAACAAGTACACAAGCTGCAGGCAGAAGGTTATTTTGTCCTCCAGTCTTTACAGGGTGATGGCACGAGATAACTGCTTCATGTGTAATTTCTATTTAACTGGCAGCCAGGCCTGGAATGGAAATGGTTGCAGAAAAGTCAAAGCCACATCGCTGTGCTAGCAACAGCCTGCTAAATACTATGTCATATTCAATTTTCAAGTCATTTTTCAAGTGATTTTAATTAGATATTGTTTCAATCTCATGTGCATTAATTTAATTTCTGGTATCAACATTTCAGCTTTCAATCTGTTCAGATGCAGTACCTTGCTGCCTGGAGTAATTTAAAATATTGTTTGCATCTCCAGCAATTTTGAGAGCACACATCCTTTACAACCTGCTCTAGCCAATAAAACCAGCAGATGGAAATTCAGACCATGCTCACCACTCCCTGTGCACCTCTGCATTCTCACAGATTTTGGTACGAGGCAGCTAAACCTTCATGCCCACAATCAAGGAATTTTCCATCTCTGTTTGTATTTAATTCTGTACAAAAAATACACACAAAATCCCTTTTTCAGGGAAATAGCTACACTGCATGTTTCCCTAAGAGGGAAATTGGGCCATACTTGTATAACTGTCAAGAGCTGTATATTTTTTAAACTTATTCACTGAAACAATGTCACTTTTCCCACTCTAAACAATCTACCTCTTATACCCATGCCCAGGTAATATTCAAGGATAGAGTAGCAATGATTTTATACAGCAGGACCTCAGGTACCTATGTCTCTGCATAGAATAGGGATGTATTTTAAACACATTCCTTCTGCATGACTGCTTGTATTGACTTATTTCCACTTCTTCAATAAATAACTGCCCAATTGTATGTCTTCCTTTAACCTTCCTTTAAAATGAGCACACTGCTATTCTAAATCTGATATTTAACTTGTAGTAAAGGAGTTTGGGATGTATGAAATGACATTTTTTTTATTTCTTTGGAGTTTTTTTGCTTCGTGATGGGATCCATCTCCATAAACTTTGCTGTCTCAACTAAGAAATCAGTCAAATTCCCTGCCTTGTCAAGAGAAGTAAATAGATATCACCAGAGATTTACTTATCCAATCCTGAGATCTGTATAGTTTATTTATGATATATATATAAATATATGCCTGGAAAGGCCTGCTGCATGAACCAATCCTATTTTTTTTCTTTGTTTCCACAGGCATTTCCTTGTAAGAAACACATGTACACAATCTCCAAAATACTTCAGCAGTAAAACATTTCAACAGACAATGCCATGGCTATAGAGAGGGATTTTTAAGGTGTGGTGTAAGGATGATTCTATTTCTGAATTATGAACAAACCCATTTTTTATGAATTAGAACTGTAGAAATGAGAAACCTTTATCTATCCTAAATACTTCTTTTTGGCAGAGCTTCAGGAACCCATTATCAAAAATATTCTCTTAAATAATATAAGCAGATTGGTGTCCATCAAAAGAAGAGTTTTGAGTAATAACAAAAATAACCATGCTCTGGATATGTATCTTTTGTTATATGTTGAGTATATGCATATATGTGTGTATATATGTGTATATATATATGTTGTTGTATGTTGTATATGCTTTATAAACACAAAATATTTTTCAATGAATGCTTAACAGTGACAATTTTTAACACTACTGACCATTTTAACAGTGACAATTCAATGCTGCACATTACTTGACAGCATGCAGTGCATGTATGTGTAACAACTCGCTTGCATACTTAAAACACTTATCCATTATTTACAGCAAAAGTTGTACCAATTCAGCCAGTGTTAGCAGAAAATGAAAAAAAAGAAGTGTCATTCTACTTTTCACATCAAAATTTGTTCACATAAATATTCCTTGACAAGTTTCATCTCTGAACAGAAAATTCAGATGAAAAAACCTGCAGGGTGTTGAGCTGAAACTGGAGCAGAACAGGTTCAGGTAGACCAAGGTGTGACTACCAGAGCAGTGCTTCTCTGCAGAGTTATTTCTGGATGATTGCTAATGTCTGGATCAACTATAATTGTCCTTTTAAAAGTCCCCCTTAGCTTAACGTCAAAGTTCACCATCATATGTCCAACCTTAACATTTAAAAACCAGAAAGCAAGATTCATGGTCCCAGGGGATGGGCAGGCAAGAAAAACCACCTGGGCCTTTCTTAGCCCTTCCCATGCAGAGCACTCTTGGCCTCCTCACCTTCACCACACTGTGAAAAGCAACAGTCCATAAGACAAGCTTAAGGCTACAGCTCTTTTCCTTTTAAATAGGAAAGTTTCTGGAATAACAGTATAAAAGAACAGGTTTTCTGCCTTTATTTATAGTCAAGAATTCAACAGATTGCTTTAATTTTCTTGGGCTGAAGATACTACCCAAAAAAATCAAGCAGATAATAGCAGTAACTCGGCTTTTCAAGAGTAGCTAATATTCTAGTTTTTTATCTGCTTTTTCCTTCAATTTGAATAGTCTCTCCTTCCATCTAACTTATTTTGATATCTCAGGATATCCATTGTATCTTCTCTTTGTGGTTACTTATTTTTAAATAAGCAGAAAAAAACACTGAAGCCATCCAGAGGTTGATCCTTATGGTTGTGGCTTTGTAGAAATTCAGGAAACCCTGTTATCTGGAACTTAACTGGAACTTAACTTCTGTGGCTTCTTTAGAATAGATGACGTGTTACTGGGGTAAAGGAAAGGACTAAACCACCTCTCCAGAAGATCTACAAGATACCATCTCTCTACAAGATACTTCTTCTAGAGTTTCCATTCTTTCTTAACACAAAAGAAATGGACAGATTCAGGAAAACAAATCCAAGAATAGTTGCACTTTTAAAGAAGCAATCCACTCCTCCCTAGGTATCCCTGGAAAGTACACTGACCCTCTTTCATATTATAATACATAATTTTAAAAATACCCATATTAGCATCTAATTATTAATCCTCATCTTTGTTATGCTTTACTTTTTTATCATTCTCCTGCTTGCACCATTTTGAGTCTTACCCTGAACCAGTAAGAAATGTATGAATTATTCTTACACTTACTTAAAATTTGTCAAAATCTTTGGATGGACACTGTGGTGTATTTGCACTGGTTTATGAAAAATTTAACGGACACTACCACTAATTCTCAGCATGCCAAATGTTATTTTTAATAAATACACATTCAAAAACTGTCATATTTTTTCCCAGTCATTTCCTCAGTTAATAAAACAGCACCCTGTAGGTTCATTTCTTTAATGATCCAAAACACAACTTTGAGACACATTATTTGTTATTCATCTACGACTACACTTAATGTCATCCTCATGGCACAAATGTAACAAGACTGAGTCATAAAAACATTAGCAATATTTCAACTGACTGGCTCACTAAATCATGAATAGCACAGCTAATGCACAAGGTCATTCACTAACAAAATCTATTTGCTGTGCCTCAGAATAAAATGAAAATATTTATTACCAAGGATGCCACTAGTAACAAGAGTCACAATAAAGCTTTCAGATGAGAGTGAATAGGGACGATGTTAACTTGCCCATTGTTTCTCAGAACAGTTTTTCATAATTCTGCTTTAATGAAAATTCTGGAGGCTACTTCACTACCTTTAAAAGGAATTCTTGGAAATCGGCAAGACTGGAAGAACCCTTATATTTCAGAAATACAAGCCAAATATTTTTTGAAGAATATAAACTTCAATCATGTAATAAAAACCCATTATTTTTATCTTGGATGGGTGAAGTGCAAAATAAGGAAGATAAATTCTTGCCTACAGAGATAAATGTGTCCTAAATGCATTTACAGGATTCGAATGTGCCTGTGTCTGCAGGTATACACATTTGATGGGAATGAGGAGAAAGATATAATAGGAAAGATCTGAGTGTGTGAAGGATGGCTGGTTTGTAGTACTCAAAATATTATGATTATTACAACCTCACCTACAATGCCTTTCATAGCCAGAATCACTGTGCCGAAGGCACTGTGAAAACATTCTACTAAAAGGTGGTTCCTGAGCAAAAGGGCTTATATCTACCAAATGAGTGGAGACAGTAATTGGCAGCAGAGGGGTAGAGATAACAAGGAATGGATATTAGGCAAGAGAACAGCAGAATGCCAAAGCTGCCTCCATCCACACAACATTCTTTCTCTTATTTTTTGGCATGGTAAGTGATGTGTTCAGCTAAGCCTTATAAATCCTTTAAAAGCTGTGGCACTTTCACCATTTCACGGTTAGGGGCAGAAGAGACTTATTGGCAGGGTTTAAAATAAGGAGAAATGGCAGGAAAGGACACTCTGAGCAACTCTCCCAGAAGTGCTGGAAGCAAAGGCAAAGCTTTCCCATTCTCTAAATGGTGTGATGGAGGGGTCTCTCCTTTGTGCTAGGTGCTCATTGGAATGAGTTTCTGCTGGCACCAATCCTCTTCTAACAATGCTATGGACACATTTTTTATGACATTCCTTCAAAGTGTAGAAAAGGCTACCTGGGCTGTGCCACTCCCCATGGTGCCAGTTCCATCTGAGCAGGTTATAAATCTGATTATAAACCTCTCATTGGGCAAAATGCTGTTCTGTGTCCCAGATCTCTATGTGCTTTGTGCGAGAATCCTACATCCCAAAAGCAAATTCTGTCATGCTGTGTTTTTAAAAAGAAATTGTAAGCAATTGCAGAAATATTCAAACTAAAGAAAACAGGTGACTTGACAGTGAGAGGCTGTGGACTAATGCTGTGAATCAGGAGTCTTCCCTGCTGGTAAAACTGTTCACTGTCCATCAAAATGCCAGCTACACCCTCTTATGAGTAGCCCCTCATCCTTCGTATTTTCAAAATGTGCATCATTAGCAAAAAATCCACTATTTAAACTAGTTGAGCCTATTTGGTAAATTTTGGCTGACATGATTTAGTGAGTGACCACAGGAGCAGTTCCACCAGCCAACACATGACAGCAGTAACCTCTCTCAAGGGTATGATAACCCCTTTCATTGGCACTGATATATTCAGAAGGAGACATTGGCCCATAGCCTTTATAAGGCTGTCAGACTTGTATGGATTATGCAATTTAACACATAGGAATCATTACTGCATACAATTTTCAAGAAATGTAAATGAAATGCCTATCTGCTTTATGCATACATGGGCACAGGTCACTATTAGAGTGCCAGCAATTTCAAGCAATTTCTGCATGCTATTTTTGGAAAAAAATTAGCACAATAGCATTCTTATGGGGTGAAAATCTATAGGAGAGTTAAAAGCTTAGTGAAACATTTTCTGACTTCTGTCTAACTGCTGTGTTTGTCAGGCAGACACTGTCCTACCAAGACAGGCTGTAAAGTACCCCTAAGGCTGTGAATAAAGCCATGCTTTCCCCTCCCTGACACTCTGGACATAGCACAGGTTTGTTTCCAGGGTTTCCCCTTCATGGAAATATATGGAAACTAGACTTAAAAGAAATATTTGCTACTGAAAAAGAAAGGTGCCTATTGCAAGAGAAGTGTAGATAATGACTTCCTCAGGAAATAATTTTGTGATAAAGTGGTTTGCCTATTTTCTGACCC